>WTSP01003849.1:26616-72127 GCA_025331215.1 Actenoides lindsayi | reverse complement strand
GGCTGAAGCGGCACCCCGGGGGGGGATGGGACATCCCCAGTCCCTGCCGCTTCCCACAGGGATGGGACATCCGCCCCCCCCCCCCAAGTTACTTCGCCCTACTGCAAAGCGCCTGCCCGGCTCCCAGAAACCCCGATGGTGGCCTCTGGTGCTCGCAGAGACCGGCTGGCCCAGGGCATCGGGCCAAACTCTGCTCTGCTGAAGTGGAGGAGGAGGGTGGAGGGCTGGGCTGGGGGCCAGGGGAGGGGGTCGTCTCAGTTCTCGGGGGGGATACCTCCCAGCCTGATGCGTGCGGCAGTGCACACAGGCTCGAGCGGCAGCTGAGGGGTGAAGGAAGGTGTGTCAGACCCTCAGGGACCAGAGCTGGAGCCCCCCCCACCCATTAGAGAGGCACCAGTGGCCCCTTCCCCACCACATGCCCACCCTAACCTTCTGCGGAGCCCAAACTAGAGTGCTCCTGTCCAGAGCTGGTGATCCAGCCACCATGGCCTTTTCAGCTCCCCGCATGCCCTGCCTTCCCTGGGGAAGCACGTGTGCAGGGCGGGAGCTCGGGGAAGGAGCAGCAGCCCCGGTTCCTCCAGGAGAGGCAGCCTGGACGGCCATCAGGCTAACAACCTCCATCCAAGCACCAACACAACCACGACCCTCCTGGAGCTCAAGGAAAACAGCATTTAGGATCTCGAGCACCAAGAGGACTCGCTCAGCCAGCAGAACGGACTCCTGCAGGCTCAGCCCTGGCCTGAGCGATAGCAGAAGCAGGCAGGGCTTGGCCTGGGCTCAGGGCAGCGCTAGGCTGGAAGGAATGTGGGGCTTGTGGCCAAGTCCGCCTGGAGGGATAATCTGAAGCGGAAAGAGCTTGTCCGATGGGTGCTGAGAGGGGGGGGGAAGGATCAGCTGGAGCAGGAGGCGATGGTGGGGGGGCTGTCCCTGCTCAGGCGCTGCGAGGTGTTTGCTGGATCAGCTTCACCCCATTCTCTGCCTCCATAAAGCCATCCCTGGCACCAGGGAGTGCTCCAGGGACCTCTTTCCAACACCCCAGGGGGGAAGGGCCCCATGTCTCCCCAGGGAAGCCAGCAGAGGAGCGCACAGGAGGCTGTGGAGTCACTGCCAGCCATTGCTGGCTCCCTGCACTGGGCTTTTTTTGATCTAGAGAGACACAAAGGCACAGCTGGAACCCTGGCACGTCATCGAGAAATGCAACAGTCTACAGCAGTGATTGCACAAGAGAGGCTGAGCCGGGTGGCAGGATGTCTCTGGATGCTGCTGGAGCAGCAGCCTCCCACTCTGCACCCAACATAGTACAAGCAAGAGGCTTTGCCAGGACTTATCCACCCATAAACACTCAGAAAGGAAGGGGATGCAAACCCAGACTTTGGCTAGGAAAAGGGAGGCATAACACCTCCAGAGCTTGCCCATCTTTGGATAGAGCAGAGGCAAAGCAGGAACTTCAAGCCTCCTGAATACTCAAAACCTCAGCCTTGTCCTGCAGGTACATGTCTTTGGCTGTGTCTGCTCCCGTGGAATGTCACGCGCTGATACCACAGCTACTTGAATCAAAATCCCTGGGCTAGATGTGCTGGTTAGAGACCTGGAGGAGACATGTCCAGAGCTCCATAACATTAGGCAGAGACTCCCAGAGCTCCTGCCTCACAGCCAGTTGTCACACATACTCCTGAACCACAGAGCACAGCTGAGTATCTCCAAGCACATCTGCCAGCACCCAGCTTCTCTTTGCCACTGGGAGAGGGAAGATCCAAGGCGCAGGCTCCGATCTCGCTGCTGTGTGCTGGAGGGCTAAGCTGCATTTACTAAGCACCTACCTGAGCTCACTCCCCTCTGCAAGCAGCAACAAGGGCCCTCCAGCAGCGACTGGCCTCACAGGGCAGAGGTGAGACAGAAAGGACAGAGACACCAGAGACACAAGCACCGGATACAGGTACTGGTGGCTTGGAAAGGTGCTGCAGCAGCTGAGAAACAGGCAGAGAGCTGCCAGCACTTACGGCAGCAGTTAATTCCCTCCTCGCCACCTCGCTCTTTGGGGACTCTGTGCATTCAAGTCCCCACAAGGAAAGAACAGCACCTGCAGTGACATCAGGCTGGAAACAAGATGCATATTCCCATGGCCCAGCACGGGCCGTCAGAGCTTCCATGGCTCCAGGATTTCCTATAGCAGACAGAGCAGGAGCAAACACCACAGAAAGAAGCATCTGAGGGAGCCAAGTTACAGATGACCCTTAGCTAGGCCCTGTTGGTGACACCCCAAGCACTCCCGATGAGGATGTGGCACCAGAGGCAGCTCCTGGATTCAGGGGTCTGGTTAACAGGCAGGGCTGTTAATGACGACTCTGGATCCTGAACAGGAGCCAACAATATGGAGCTGATCCCCACAGCCACCGAGTGCAGATGTGCTTTGCATCCACCCCTTCCCCAACAGCAGGGACCCCCAGGACCAGGGATTAGATACTTCCAACCTTTTCTAGTCCACTGTTCCCACCAAACCCAGCCTGGTGGCCAAGGTTGGGCAGTAGATTATAGAAGCGTGAGCTGCAGGGACTAGTAAAAACCTTGCCAAGACACTGGTGATGGCAAAGCCATCGGTGCCTCGAGACAGCAGCAAAGCAATGCTGCTCAGAGAGAAGACCTGAGGTGCCGCTGAGATTTTGCTGAGGAGCCCTCCCTGCTGCTTCCTTGCCTGCCACAGCCACCACCACGCTGACTTGGAAGACCATTCCTTTTCCAGGCAAATGTAGATGGGACATAAATAATCATATCCTTAGAATTTCCAGGACAGGGAGTTTTGCAGGAAGGACTGAGCTCTGCTGGGCGACAAACATTGAATCAGAGGCAGCTCAAAACAGGACACGTCAGAGGAAGAGTTAGTAACTAACACCCCAGGCCCTTATTGCTCCAGCCTTTTGTTGTCTGCTGACTTCACTTCCCCGTCTGGCTCAAGCGTGGGGAAAGCCCGATGACAGCGTGTAAAGACGAATCATCCTCCTCTTAGCACTTGCCTGCACACAGCCGCGTGCCAAAGCCCCCACGTGCCAGAGCTCAGCCACCGAGGAACGGGAGCCAAAGGAGCAGCGCAGAGACCCAGCTGGCCCCACTGCAGGGCTGGGGGGCCAAAGGAGGGTTGGGAAAGATGGCAGCTGCTGCTGCTGACCCGCCGCTCTTCCCGAGGTCGGAAGGCGGGGTGTCATACACCCATGCAGTGACTGAACTGGTGCTGCTGCTTAGAAACCAGGCAGCGTGCATCCCAGCACCCACAGCTACGAGCGCTCCTCTTCAGTGCCTCAGCGAGGCAAACGATAACCAGCAGGGTTTACAGAACAATTCCCTTGTCAGTCCAGGCTGTACTTCTCTCCTGCCTGCTGCGAGCAGATGCCTGCGTGGCATCGGCATGACAGCGCTGGAGCTGGCACAACGCTAAGTGGTCATTACAGTTGTCCAACCAAGAACCTAAATATGTAACAAATGCGGCCTCCTAAGCACTACTAAGGAACCACCCAGAGCCACCACCGAGAAAGCTTCACGTTGGTTTTGTGCTTCTCTCTTAAAAATATTGTAATAAATCTTCTGGAGCTTCTTTTAATGAATCCAGTCTCAGTTTGCTTTGCACCAGCTGCAATGACTCGCACTTCTCCTTCTTCAGAGATGTCTCTAATTACCATTTAGCCAGGCTTGATAAATTGTGTCAAACCTCACCAGCAAGAGAATGGTTACTCAACACCACAGAAGCACACTGGATCTTTTCCCAGCCTACAAGAGGAATTCCAAGTCCAGCACCAGAGCACCCTGAAACAAAGCAGTCCGTAGTTCATTCTCATTGCCTAGAGTAACACACGGCAGGGAACAAGCCACAAACCTGCAGTAAATGCAAACTCTCCTCACCTCAGGCTTGCAGTGTGCCATACCAAGGGCATCCAGGATAGACCTCAGTAGTTAGAAAGTCAGTAAGGCTCTTAGAGCATAGTGTCTCCTGCCCAAGGAGCTAGGGAACCACAACCAGATGCTTTTGAGCACAATGTCAGGGCTTCTAAGAACAAGCTAGGTCACATAATCAAGATAAAAGCTAATAGTTAAATTCAAGAGCTATCAAAGCACACGTGGCCTGACAGCTACAAACTAAAATACCCATAGAATACAAAATATTAACAAACATTTCAGTATAAAGACCGAAACTCACACTATTGCCTCATAGTTGCCTTGGCATATCAACACTTGAAAGGGCTGGAAGTCAGGAAGTAAAAAGAAAAAAATGAGAAATACCAGTATGCTACTGCATCCTACAATGTGCTGGAGATGCAGATGCTCCCCAGCCAACCTCAAAATAGATGGTGACACTTGCAGGCCCCCAGTTCAGGCAGGCTCCCTGCCACTTTGCCACAAGCCTGCGTTTGCTAGCCAAGCCCAGGAGAGACCATCGCTTTCTCTCCCAGCTCAGGAAGGACCATCTCTCAAGCCAACTATGCTCCTGTGGAGCCAAGCCTCAGTCCTGGGCATCTGCCTAGTGCTCCAGTTCCAAGACTCACTGTATCACGCAGCCAGCAACACCTTGCTTTTCAGACCACTGATAGAAGTGTAAGGATTAATGTGTTTACTTAAAATTCAAATCTGTAGTAATGTTACAAAGTTTCAAAAAACCCCAAACCAACCAAACAACAAAATACATCAATATTATACTTTCTAGACCAGCAGCTTAACTCTGGCTAAGCTAGAGAGCAGTTAGCTTTAAATGGTACTTGCCTTCCTCCTGCCACGTCCTGGAAAGGGACTGATGACAGAAAGCAAAAACTAAGACAACTTGCACCATACTGTTCTGCCACCCCCACCAGTTTTAAAAAGTCTTTTCCAGCATCTCCTCCCAAAACCACCATTTATTTTCTCACTAAGGAGTCAAAACACAGCAAGCAGTGTAAGGCATGATAGCACTTGGAGTACTGCGGGGCACCTTTGAAGCACAGTTAAAGCCACTTTCCTATGTAGGCTTCCCTACGTTGATGCCACTTCCATCTGAGCAGCGTGAGCACGACATCAAGCAGGGGTGTGTGGCAGGGACGTGGTGCATCCAAAACAGGACACTAGGTAGTACACACATGGAGGTCATCACAGGCTTTCTTTCAGCTTTCCCTCTGGGTTCACGCACCAAGTGTTGCAGCAGTGACTACAACCACTTTTAGCAAACACTGTAAGGTACCTAAAGATGCATTTTCACTATGCCCTAAAGACAAGGTTCTTGCTATGAAGATTTCTAATCCACATCTCAATCATGTCAACTGCCCAAATGCTTGAAATGCACCCAAAACAATGTTTCTAATCCTTCCCTTGGCTGGTATTCTCTATTTTCTTAAAATTTTTATCAGAACCACAGGCTGAGCAGTATTATTTCTGGAGTGCAAGAGTCGTCTGGTTTTACCCATCACATACAGACCGAGCACAATCGTTATAGACTGGAGTGCTAAAATCAAACTGTGAAGGCACAAGAATAGCTGACAATAAGCAACTCTGGTATTAAAATAGGGTTTAGCACCCCTGTGGGCTGCCAACTCATCCCACCAGGCAAAAGTAGTTAAATCTGTTCCTCTGACACTGTCGGTTTGTACTGTGATGCTGGGAGAAGTTTGGGTTGGAACATCTGAAAAATGAAACCCAGGCTGTCCAACATCTTCAACATGTAAGTAGGTAAAACCTGGAGCTGCAAGTGGAACTGTTGTGGGTGTGTTGGTATCCACGTCAGACTCTGCTGGGACAGTAGTGTCCCAAGATGATGTCAAGTGCACCCTCGCAAGAGAAGCCAAAGCCTGGGAATAAGTTGAGCTGAACGTCTGGTAGGTAACGGCCGTGGTTGGCAGGCATTTCAGGTGATTCACTGTTAGAGACACAAGAGAAATATTCTGTAGTGCCAGAGGGCTGTGACACATTAGAGACGGGACATTTTTCACTATCTCCATGCTCTTTCGGAGCCACTCGCAGAAGCCAAGAATTTGGCAATCACATTTCCAAGGGTTGTCATTGAGGAAAACTTCTTGCAGCTCAGGTAAGGCAGTAAAGAAGTCTCCAGGAAGAGACTGTAGTTTAGTACTGTTCAGGTAAACTTTCTGAAGGTGCTTGAGATTATGAAAGAGGTTTCTAGGAAGAACCTCAAGCCTCTTATCAAAAAGGGAAATGTTCTGCAGTTTCTGAAGGCTCAGGAAGATACCCTCTGGCAAACTGGAAATATTATTTGTATGCAGAGAAAGGCCTCGCAGTTCATTCAGACCACTGAATACATTCTTAGGAAGAACACTAAGCTCTGGATTAAAACTCAGCATAAGAAGTTCTAAATTTGTCAAGTTACTGAACACAAAATCTGGTAGTGTTGAGAGCTTTGTGTGATACAGCCACAGGCTACCAAGATGCCTCATTTCTCCAAACAGTACTTCTGGAAGAGACTTCAGTGGGTTCTTGTACAAGGTCAACTTAGACAGGTCATGCAAGTGTAGAAAGAGCCCAGGAGGCAAAGCCTCAAGCTTGTTTCGGGAGAGCGTTAGGCTTCTCAGTTTACGAAGACACTGAAATGCATCAGGGGAGATGGACTGGATGTTATTGCAATGCAGGAAGAGTTCCAGAAGCTCCTTCAGGCTATCAAACGTACCAGACTCTATTGAAGATAGCCTGTTAAAATACAGCATCAGCTTCTCTAGCCTGGTTAATGCACTGAATATATTTCTAGGCAGTGCTGCCAAATAATTTCTTGACAAGTTCAGTATTTTGAGTTTGGCAAGCTTCCTCAGCACGCCACTAGGAAGTGCTGTTAGTTGGTTTTTGTTCAAGAAAAGCTCCTCCAAACTAGCTAGTTTGTCAAACAGACTTTCTTCAATGGATTTCAACCTGTTATTTTCCATGATCAATTGCTGAAGCTGTACCATGTCATCAAATACTTCTGGGGGAAGTTCAACCAGTTTATTATCTAGCAGTTTGAGGGCTTTTAGCCTTCTCAAGCCTTTAAAAGCCACTGGAGAAATCAGAGAGATGTTGTTTGAGGACAAGATGAGATGCTGCAGTTCCATCATCCGAGAAAAAACGTCCCGCAAGTGTGTTACGTTAGTACCCATGATGTGAATTTCTGTCATGTTGCAAGGCAGATTTAATGATTCCAGGTCTTTTATGTGGGGGCCAGAGCAATGAATTGCAGTTTTTGAAGAGCAGTCACACTTCTCAGGACAAACAGAGGCGTCCAACTGGAAGAAAAGCTTGATCATCACTGACAAATGAAACACCAACATCCTTGTTGTGCCAGAAACATCAGCTGTTACATGAGATAAGAAAGAGTGAGGATTTGGTCACAGGCAGTTAATAACTTCACAGGCAACAAAATATATCATAAAAATATATATTATAAAGCCCGCAAAGTTGTGTGTGAAACTTCTCTTGGCTTGAAAGCAAATTTCAAAATCTCTATCACTGCTCACTGAAAATATTTCTCAGGTGCTCAGCTTACACTGAGAAGTACAGATAAAGCTCTTTTGTAATTCAAGTATTCCTTGTTTATATTTGTACTAGACAAGTATAATAAAAGCATATAAAAATCATAATGAAACTCTTAAGCAGTCATAAGGGATGGATTTATTTGAACAGAAAAGCAATACACTAAGTTAGACATAGAAAGCCTTCAAAAAGACCAAAAACATCAAAAGGCCCTGCACCCACAATATATATATATTTTTATTGTAGGTTATCTGAGGTTTAAAAATAAAGTTTAGCCTCCAAAAACAGATAACGGAGGTTAAAAGGGTGTCTTATATTTTAAGTGGCCAAAAGCAAACTAGCAAACAGTTCTGTTAAATCATCTCTCAGCATTTGCGAGTGAGCACTTCTTGGAACAGCCCAAGAACACACAAGAAGCAACGGGCTATTTTGGACATAGCCTGAAATAACACACAAGAGCTCATGTGGCACAGGACAGGAGCGAGCCTCTGATAACCAGAGAGTCTCATTTCAACAGCTTAACACAACAGCAAGCCATTAGCAGTATTCAAAATACTATGAAACGAGAGGAAAGAAGGGCCGTGAAGTTCGACAGAAAGCTGTAGCAACTTGAAACATAAGCATGAAACATACCACAGATCTGGGAAGTTGTACAGATTTCCCAAACAAAACAAACAAATAAATAAATAAATGGAAGAGGAAAGCCATCGCTGTAGTTATAATGAAAATATTTAAAAGAGCAAGTCAAATAGAAATCCACAGTTTAGAAATACTTCCTTAGTGAGATCAGCAAGTCCAAGCGTTATCAGAAACCTGGAAGTCAAGCACCTGGCTGATCAAGTAGGTGAAGCAGCAGCTGGGACTGCTGGAATACTTCACAGAAAGGGTTGTCGAGCACTGGAATAGGCTGCTGGGGAAATGGTGAAGTCACCATTCCTGGTGGTATTTAAAAGCTGTGTAGTTGTGGTGCTGAGGGACATGCTTTAGCAGTGACCTGGCAGTGCTGGGTTAATGGTTGGACTTGATCTTAAAGTTTTCTTCCAAACAAAATGATTCTATGAATAGCTGGAAAGTTCTGCTGACGTAACTGGAATAGCTGACACTGTCTTCAGCACTACGAACACTGGGGGAGAGAAAGGGTCCATCCCAACATACTCTTTTCCAGGGGCAAGGATGAAGCTCTCCCATACCAACCCTCACAAAGAGACACGGATACAAACCCCATCGCTTCAAAAGAAGTCAGGTGGGATAGAGGAGCTTCTCACATGCTGGAACTGCTGACAGAAACATACCATCACAGATCAAAAACAGCTGCTGCACCGAAGAAAACAGAAGGGAGTACTTAAAAAAAAAAATAATTCTTGGTTACATCCAGAGTACTGAAGACTGGTAAAATCTGCATCCCTTCCTCGGGAAGGACATGGCATCTGATGGTGCCTATCTTTCTACAACTCTGAGTCCCCTCTCTCATAAACCAGTGATACCTTCACCTCAATAAACTCACAAGCCAGCCTGTCCCTGATCCTACCTAACCCCACCTCAGCTGCTGCTGAACACACCCCTGTGCACCCAGGACAAGTACCTCAGCCCAGAGCCACTGAGCTGCTTCTGGGTGCTGCACGAGCACTGCCCTCCACACAGGGCAGAAACACACCAATAAAATTCTGTTTCAAGCCCTAAGTGGCATCTCAGCTTACACCAACTCAACCCCAGACCACAGCAGAACTACAGGAGCTAGACAAGAGAGATAAGGTTCTAAAGAACCAAATGGGGAGAAAAGAAAAAACAAAACAAAACACAAAAAGCACCAAAACATTATGCCACAGACTGCAAGTGCAGGTCCCTCAGAGCACGTGAAGGCAGGCCAGAGTCTGTAAAACAAGAAACATGCTAACACTAGACTGTAGACTGGGGATGTCTGTTTTCCTGGTCTCATAAAGCACAAGAGAATATTCAAAGAGACAAGGTTAGACACTCAGAAGTTCTAGAAGACATTTTCACAAACAACTGTATGAAGCAAATGAAATGGTAGAAAGTCTTTGCAAGAGATTAAGGCCACAAGCATATGGCACTGGTGAGACCACACCTTGGGTGCTGGGATCAGTTTTGGGCCCCTTACTACACGAAGGGCATTGAGGTGCTGGAGTGTGTCCAAAGAAGGGCAACAAAGCTGGACAAGGGTCTAGAGAACAAGTCCTGGGAGGAGCTGCTGAGGGAACTGAGGTTGTTTAGCCTGGAGAAAAGGAAGCTCAGGGGAGACCTTCTTGCTCTACAACTCCCTGAAAGGAGGTTGGAGCCAGGTGGGGGTTGGCCTGTTCTCCCAAGTAACAAGTGACAGGACAAGAGGAAATGGCCTCAAGTCGGACCAGGGGAACTTTAGGTTGGATATTAGGGGAAAATTCTTCACAGAAAAGTTTGCAAAGCCCTGGAATGGGCTGCTCAGGGAAGTGGTTGGAGTCACCATCCCTGGAGGTATTTAAAAGATGTGTAGACATGGCCCTTAGTGACTGGGTTTAGTAGTGGAGTTGTCAGTGCTGGGTTAATAGTTGGACTTGATCTTAGTCTTTCCCAACTGAAATGATGCTATGATTCTATAACTGGTAGAGGAACTGGTTAATCCTACAGTTCTCAGACACCTAGAGCTGCTTACGATATTTTAAAGAAATATTTAAAATCTTCAGCTATTTAGAGAATACAGTAAGATCCCCATAATGGTCATAATCACACACTCCTGGGCATTAATTTTCTCAAACCCTCATGTCAGACACCTGGCATTCCAGAAGGGGCACCAGCCTGGCTGGTCACTTACGGTGTTCTGGTCTACAGCCTCTTTCCCTTTCTATCAACCCCTTAACATTTCTCTAGGCTGAGAGGATGCCAGCAGCAATACATTAATACTGTTACTGTATTAAAAGTGACAAATCAGCTTTGGACTTATTTTCATAGGATACTGAGCACACATCATTTGCTATGGTGCTTAACTTTTTTATTTACTGTCTTTCAACTTTCTAAACTCATATGAGCATGAAAAAGGAATTTCGAACTGTACCTTAGAAACTTCTCTGCTTTTTAGAGGAACTTATTAGGAACATAGCAGGCAATCAGGCTTCACCATGATTCTGCACTTTAAATGGGAAGTAAAACAGCAAAACGCATCCTCTAGATAACACTTTCACCCATATCTGCCTAGCTATTGTGAAAGACCAAATAATATTTTAAGCTTCAAAGCAAATTTTGCCTACGTTTAGTTGTGTAAGCAACCAGCTCCCACAGCCTGTCTGCAACTCCAAGTGTAGAACTTGAGACCACTCACAGAAGATTTGAAATCACACAAGAAACAGCACAAAACTCACTTGCAGCTTCTTTGACAGTGATATTGGAGCATGTTCAACCAACACAGTGCAAATCTGGGTGAAGCCAGAAATCTGCATTTCAATGTGAAATACAATCAGAAATTTAAAACCTGATAGTTTCACTGCAGTCTGCTACACAGATGCATTAGATTCTGAAGGTGTGGACACATCTGAACAACCAAGTGGTTGATACATACCTTCACAAGGCTGTTCTGACTTGTACTTCCTTGCAGGATTGGACTCAAAGCAATTTGAGTAAGAAATAATGGAATCTTTTTACGTAATGCTTTGGCTAAGCAATCCAGGGCTGAGCCTTTTGGCTTCTGCTTTTCCTCCAGGTCTTCTGGAGTTATAGGCCAACAAAACCTAATGCCTGAAAGATTCTGAAGACAGAAAAGCTTTGTTATCAAAATATTAGCTTGAAATTGACAGATTAACATTCTGCAATTAATTAACTGGGTATTTCAAGGATCTTATCTTCAAGTTTAAAATAAGGTGTTCTGCCAATGAATGTTTAAGTGGAAGGTGAGTCACAGGATGCAAAGATATCTTCATTTTAGTGTGATTTTTCTGAAGATGGCTGCGACAGCGTCAGCTCACAACCACGAATGTTTACCCAAGTGCCTTTTCAACAGCATGCCTCCCATGTGCCGAAGAACAGAAGGAATAGCTAGATAACAGAAGGTCGTAACAAGTTGCTATCACCTCTCCGAGGTCTGGGTTCAAAATGTCTCTCCTAAGCCACCAGGTCAAAGCGTGGTCAGTGTTATCCTGCTGCAGACCAGCGCACAGTGGGCACTCCTCTGGAATACCCTTCAGGAACAGAGGCACTGAACAAGATACCCACGACATCCCTGGGAGCAACACTGTATTCTTCCACAAGCTACTTGTATAAAGAATAATTAAAAATAATTTCATGAAACTAATGAAAGGAATTAAAATATCTGTTCATTTTAATTTTATTTTCAAAGAGCTTCAGTCACAAAAATGATTTACAAGTCTATTTACAGTTCTACTGTACAGTTATTTATGTATGCCTCTTGACAACAGGGTACCATTCTAGAGCAGCAATACATATTTTAAATACAAAGATGTAGTATCATTTCAGATTTAAAAATAAAAAGGAAGCTGAGCTTCTTGAGAGCGCTGTAATGATGAACCTTTTAATCTGTGTTAAGCTTGAGGAATTCGTGACAAACTGAGTAGTTTCTGGTTCACATAATTAT
Organism: Actenoides lindsayi; assembly: GCA_025331215.1. Lineage (NCBI taxonomy): Eukaryota > Metazoa > Chordata > Aves > Coraciiformes > Alcedinidae > Actenoides > Actenoides lindsayi. Next base: position 60,081 of record WTSP01003849.1, on the reverse strand, counting down.
CAAACAAGCTGCAGTTTGTTGAAAATAGCTTTAAAAACCTGAAGCTTTACTGTATAAAATCAACATAGTCGACTCTAAAAATTGTCAAAACCCCACAGCTTTCCCTTAGACATACAAAAACCTAAGTTTACAATTCAGAATTTCATGGGAGAAATCCTACAGAACTTTAGCTCTCTCTTTTTATGATGACCAACATAACATTAAAAATTTGCAGCATAAAAAGGACTCCACATCTGCTTAGCATTATACTGTATATACATATACAGCATAGGATTATTTACCCAGTTTGGGATGACTGTTCAGCACAACCTTCATGAAGAAGAAATAAATAGAATTAAAAATCCAACGACTTTTAAAAAGTGCAACAGTAACAGTTTCCAATTTAAAGTTACAATGAATATGGACAGTCAGTTCTGTGGGTGTTTCAGCTGCTTCTACTCAAGCGTTATTTGCAGCATTTTCTTTTTACAGTAGATTTAGTTCTATAGTACTTGAAACTAGAGTTACTGCTAATTGAATCTGAAGGGAAAAAAAAAAAAGAAAACAAAACAACTTTAAAAATAACCCTGAGGGATTTACAATTTAATGATCTTGCAATTTATTTCTAAAAAGTAACATTTATTATTTAGCAATTGCTTGTCTGGATAGACCAGTCCTTTAAGTATGTGCATAAATAATATTTAAAAAAAAACAAAAAAAAATCAGTAATATTTACAAATCCTAATACATCAAAGTAAAATACGTACAGATTAAAGTCTGCATACACAAATAATTTAAAAATAAATCAAACTCCTCAATGTAAGGCCAAAATATACAGCAGGAAGAAAACGTCTACCGAGTATCTAGTGGAGCTCACTAAATTGGTCTGTGCATCTGAATTTAGACTTCCAAGATGAACATTAGAAGAGATTCTTTACATTACAAACTGGATTTCATGTTACTTCAAAGCAGAAACTGAATACACTAGTGCACATCTAGTTTGCTGCATTTCTGAAAACCAGAAAAACTAAACTGCTCAAAATGAGAAAAATTATAGGTGGCCAAACTCAGCTCTTGGGCAGGAAGGCATTAATCCCAATAATTGCAGAAGATGCAAAAGCTTATTTTGTGGCTGAACTTGCAACAACAAGAAGGATTCTCAGAAAAGCTGATTTGTTATTCTTGACTAAACGTCAGAAGCAAATAGGTCAGAGCTCAAGCATGCAACCTCAAGAACATTTACTAACTCTGAACACATACCTCGAGGAAGTTAGCTCCCATTTGCAAAATACTCAAGCTTAATAGGCTCATGACCCATTTGTCACCGAATCAAGTGGAGACACTTGGCCATTTCACTTTCAGTAAGAGTTCGCTAAAATGTTCTCCGAAGACAAGCCCCTCTTAATAAGCTGTTTCCTCCTCACTTTCTAGATAAGTCTAATAAAACTAGAATAAGATTGAAAGACTAGCTTCAGAAACCAAACAAGCCGAGAGAAATTACCAGTTTAGACGAAAGGAAAGACACAAGTATTTTCTTTCATTCTGATGGAACAAAGAAGCCAAAACGATCAACGAAATGGAAAGCAAAAGCTTATGCATTTAAGGATAAGTCACAGCACCCAGGTCCAAGATGCATAGCTTCACAACATTTTTGAGCTATTATTTTTTTTCTTTAAATTGGAATACTACTTACACGGCTGAGAATTATTCTTCATCAATTATTCCATGCTACAAAGATTTTGTAAAATCAACATTGACAGAAATTAGCCAACGGATTCACGTTCATGATTAATAAATTTATCCAAGTCCACAATTTCAGATCCATTAAAAGCTACTGATGTTGTTCAATGTTTATGACCTTAAGAAGCCAGGATAATTAGTTTTACATTGCTCTGTTGAATGAATGCTAAGAAAACCACGTCCGAAGGGGGAAGTGCTCCTGCTCCACCCCTCAAAAACAAACAGCAACAACAATCAGGAAAGGAGTTGACAGCTGGACTGCAGGATAGTACACCATATGCATACTATTTATGAGGAGCAAGCACTAATAAACTCCTAAGTTCTAGGAAAAAGTCTTCCAACCATTTAGCACCACTTTTAAATTCCCTATTGGCACAGTATGTTCGACACTGTGAAAACTGTAGCATGAGCAGTGTGGGGGGACACTGTCCATACTGCCTGACAGAACACCACAAGGGAACTAGGCCTGACCTGAAAAATTCCCCTTATTGAAACAATGCTGGAATGGACTCGTCTCCACAGGAATTAAAAAAAAAAAGAAAAGAAAAGAAAAAAAACAACAAAACCCAAACCAAACAAACTTCAAATTCCATCATCAGAATACAAACACTTCAAAATGAACCCGGCCAGCCAGGGAGTTTGGGGATCTCCTTCCGTAACTTCTCTAAAGGATCTCTATGGAATCATGATTTCTCCAGACCCCCTCCCAAACCTTGGAGGTATCTGAACCAGTCAGCTGTATCTGGTCAAAACAGACTGACCAAGAGTTGATATTTTATCATCCTCCCAAAGAAAGATAACTTTTCTGACAGTTTAGCAAGTCAAAGATGGTTTGGAGAGAAGTTAATTTGTGGTTTAGGAAAAAAGGCAAGTTTTGAGCTTTGCCCGTGAAGAGGATGCCTGCCTCTACATCTCTGCAGACCTGGTTTTCTAGTGGTCTTGTGTTCCGACACCGCCTAATGGCAACACGATGAATCGCTACCCCAAGTGCTTAAGCAGCAGCATTGGCAATGCAAGCCTTTTTTTTTTTTTTTTTAAATAAATAAAATCCATATAAGCCTTGTAGCTGTGCAGCAAGACAGGTTTTAGCTCATCTATTTTCTCTTAGTTTTGTTTCATACAGCTACATATAGTGCGTAAGACACCGGCAGACTCTTTGAAATGCTTATGTTCTTAAACATGCACAAGGTGTGAGCATGTGAGAATATTCCTCCCTCCCACCCCTATTTCCCTTGCAGCAGTAACTCTGGCCTTTCCTTACTACTTCAAGGTACGCAGGAAAATTATCTTATGATTTACAAATAAAACATGGTCCACAAAGGGATAACCCAACTCTTCTGCTGGAAAAATCAAGGTCTGTGAAGAAATGCATAGCGAAATGTAATAAAACACAAGACAGAAGAAAGTATTAAGATTCTCCAGACTTCCTTCTCCAAATACTTTAGAGTGTAGCCAAATGGCCTCCTCCTCGGGAGGCCACCTAAGCCCTTCCTCGGGGTTAGCTAGAAAAGCAGCTAAGATCCCACTGGAAAGCAATGTGCTTTCTTCTTAAGGACAGAGCATATTGCCTCTATAGCATCCCCAATTCCTGCTGCGGCAGACTAAAGAATTCAACTTAAAACCCAAACATCACACCTGGAAACACTCCTTACCAGTAGGGACAAACTTAGAGGTACACACACCAAAACTTTAGAACCGTTCTGAAAGCATGACAAGGTTATTCTGTGCCTCTAGTACTACCATGAAACCATTACAAGGGTTTACAAGAACACGTGCTCAGGTAAGCAGGTTAGAACGATGATACAAGATACTCCAGGCAAAGAAAGTGAACCTCTTAACTGCCCTGCAGTTCAAACCTCCCACTCCATCTCATCTAGGAATTATGAAATTTGAAAGAAGGTGGAAGGTGTTCTGCCTAAGATAACCTACATTTTTAAAATGTATAGCTGTAATACGTCTGGCTCTGACTTTGTATTCAGAGAGACAAACCAGTTGGAAATATCTGCGTTAGAATTTGACATTTAGTATACTGCAATTTCAAAGAAAGCCTTAAAATTACATTCTGAATACTACTAAAGACACATGCTACCAAGATCCACTGTTACGTTATGGTGATGATTTGATATGAACCATTTTCTTGGGATGGTACTTTTGCTTCTGTTGTTGTTCTGGGTTTTGGTGGCCATTCTGGGTCAACCAGCAGTTCCTGAGCTAGATGCATATACTTGGCTTTTGGTGTCTTTTCTCTACAACCAAACAGGGAAGAAAGGAAACAGACTCCGCAGCGATCCACAGTCTCCTGCAGAAGTGAACAGATTTGAAAATTGGATTATTGCAAGAAAAAAATTAAATACAACCAACAATACAGTAAATCACTAGGAAATAAAACTGTTTCTGATTTACTATTTTATTGTCACATAGGACCTAGAAAGTGTAGTACAGAAACTCTTCTCTTGTGTCATCTTTTCTAATACTACGGCAGCAATGACATTTTAAAAACATGAAGAAAACCCAAGTATTCTGCATTATTGTAACATCAAAGTTCACCAACAGCTCTTATGCATATTTTAGAATAGTTTCAATAAACACAGGTATAACAGGCACCATGAAATGATGTTATTGAAGAACAAAAGCCTGGTCTAGAAAAGGAGACAAATTCCCAGAGTCTCAAAACACTTTAAGCAATGAATTGTTTAACTGAAGGCAGGCAGCCAGCCAAGTGTGGCAGAATTTAACTTGCTGATACTGTGAAATCTGAGTCCTACAGGCATTAATAGCTATTAAACCAGACAAATTATTGAACTTAAGTCTTTCTTCCTATTTTTCCTCTCCCAGTCCTTACATACATGCAACTTAACTGGAGAAGAGAAATACCATTCCTCATTATCAAGACTGGATCCCCCCCTCATGCCTCAGAGAGCACTTGCAACCTGCAGAGCTGACACTTTAGTGGAGATACATTCTATGCAGTCTTCTTCAGACTCTGAATTTCTACCAGTTGGTGAACTGAATCAAACATGAGCCTTAAGCATCAAAGCAATTTGTTCTTTAGCAGCCTCAAAAGGACAAATGTAAACCTGAAGTGAGCATATTTAAAATGCAGTGCTGAGACAAACCACTGTAATTCTACCAAGAAAAAAAAGAAGTAATAAGAAGTAATAAGCCAGCCAGATTAAGGAAAAAGCAAGTCTTTATGGGATTCATACAGATTTCCTTCATGTATTAACGACAGAGGGGCCAATCAGACCAAGATTCATGGCCACCTGAAAAGCAGAAGCTCAGTCCTTCAGTCTCCTAAACCATCTGAAGCAGCAATAATGTACTTTCATTTGCCATTCTGCTCTTTAATTTGTATGTGCTAGTAACCACTGCTCTTCAACAATGATCTAAAACTCTAAACCAAATTAAGAACTGGATTAGACCCAGCATCAGCAATTCTGCTTCCAAGCAAATCAAGCCATTCCCAGTCCTAGCACGCTAACCTGTGACAACACAAATAAAATCTGCACAAGTGAAAACTCAAGATAAAGCAAGAAAGGTCTTAAAAGCAGTCCTCTGGGTTTGCTTCACAGTTCTTGCATACAGAGATGAATTAAGTGTCAACAAGGAGAAAAGGATAAAACCAGAAGCCTTTCTTTTTAATATTCTAATTATAGCAATCTAATTTATAGAAGTCTAACACTCTAGTTAAAAAATATCTTAGGATAAGGCAACAGACACTTAATACATCACAAAAAGACAAACCCCAATTAATCTGCATGCACTCAAATCATGACAGCAAAATACTAGTCTCCAACCTGAGGCGGCTGGGGTATGGTGAGGCGGTATTCTCCTTGTTTGTCTCGATTGAACACAACCTTCCAAAGGACCATATCAAGGAGGACATTCTGTGAAACATTGCAGTGTGAGTGGGAAGAATTAAAGAAACTAATGATCATTTGTTGTTAGTGTGCACATCACAAATAAAAAAAACCCTGAAATCGCACGTTAGGCATAACTAGTTCAGCGGCAGGTAAAACGGAGAGGTTACGTTGCTTGTCAGTACTGAAGTGATAAACATTTTCATTCTTCAAGGGCTCACATGAGAATTAAGTATATAATATAAGGATGTGTACTTTGAATCAATAGTAACAATGACCAGAACCGCATCCATTGACACAGGTAGAAGTCGTAACTATTCTCGATTCCTTTCAATACTCTAAAAATCCTTTGAAGCATCACAGACACGAGCACTTAAAGCAGCTGCCTCTCCAACCATCTTTAACATTACAGCCTACTTCATGCTGGAGCTTTGCTTTGTTCACAGTTTGGTTTAAACCAGTGACATTCCCAGAAAAACTTCCGTGGGGTGGCAAAGCTGAGCCACCAGCAGGAAGTCTGAAGGAATTCTGGAGGAGTCGTTTCAGAGTTTGGAAAAGAGGGCAGAAGTTGAACAGTATGTTCAGTACAGCTGGTTATTGTCATAGGGCTGTGTGGGTGGACTCGAGAGCCTTGAACAAATCAACAGAGGTGTGAACCCATGTCTTCCATGGCCTTGAGCCTACGACTGATCTTTGGACAGATTCCATTTCTAACATCTGACTAACCTCTGCCATTGAGAAAAAGCAGCTGATTAGCCAGACTTTTATAATAGATTTTATAATACTTGTCATTTTATAATGCATCAAAATTTGACAGTGCTTTTATAAAGCATTTGCCAACAAATCCTCAGCTTGTTGGATGTTGACTTTTGAAGCCAGTCTGGTTTAAATACGTCTATATTCGGAAATGGGATAAGGAGGAACAACTGCTAGGATCTGCCTTTGTTGTGCAATGTTTTCTGTCATCTGGGAGAAAGTGTGTGTTTTGTGAACCTAGTCTGGCACCCACATGGAAGGAGCAAAAGCTTCACGCAGCATTTCAGAAAACAGGTTTGGGACATCTGCAGTCAGAAACCATTTCTGTTGCAGAAGTAATGAAGAAACTATTTAGGATCGTAGTGTCACACAAAAGTGTCAAACTGGCAAGCGTGACAAAAGAAGACAGATTCAATCCCTCCTGTATCTCATCATCACAAGACACTTAGAGAGGCAATTACTGAAGGATTAATCTCAGCAGAACAAACTCTAGGTGACATACAGAGTACCTTGTTAAAAGAAATAAGGAGATGTCACCAGCAGCTTTTCCTACATACTGAGAATAGGAGCTGAGGTACCCAGTAACTCTGGAGTGAAAAGTGCAGTGAGCAGAAAATCCAGCCAGGCACACAAGGTCAGAAAGGCAACGAGCTATACTGGAAGTGAAGAACACAACAGCTTGTGATTTCTGCACAATATGTCCAACTCAATGAGCTGGCACCACGTGAAAAAGCTTCAGGGAGCCTAGAGTAATACTGCTGGAATTGGACAAATACAGTTCAAAAGGTGGAACAATAGCAGGCTGAAGTTACGGAAGGTGAAGTGTATATCATAAAACGGGTTTGGGATTTGAGGATCGCTAGACTATGCTTCTGGTGGATACCTGCTGTACAGCAAGACAAAAAAGGCCATGATTCTGCAGCTTCAGAATAATTATTGCTTCATCAGCAAAGACAGCAATATAAAGTTTAACTTTAAAAAAAAAACAAACAAAAAAGAACACTATTAAGAGTTTAGTAATACAAAAAAGTGAAAGAATTAAGGGGGATAAAGGAAAACATCACAAGCAGGGTTAGAGTAAATATAGGACTATGTAATAAAAAGCACAGAATCTTTAGGAGGGGATAAACTTGTTAACAAGGCAAAGGCCAAAAAAAAGTAATATCTACTGCCATTTTTGGAAAAGACACCTGTTATACAAAAACACCAAAAACCATGTTCCAATAGGCAGCAACAAAACAGCATATATTGCAAATTCTGTTTGGAGTAACATTTTGAACACAAAGCCTTGATAATTTTGAATAAAGTATCTGAAAAAAACACCAAAACAAAACAAATAAAAACCTTGGTTGATTTTACTTTTACTAAGTCACAAATAAAAGGGGGAAAATAAAATAAAAAAAAAAAACAAACTAGAAAGGTTATTAATGCTGTTGTAATCTTCAAAGACCAAAATGGTATGATCCAAGCAAACATGCTGGCTACCTTGATAGCAATCCCTGACATAGCAATGGAAATAGTGACTAGAAGCTGCAGAAAATGTTGAACAGTAAAACTAGATAACTGTAGTGTGCAAGCACTAGATAATGTTGAAAGGCTTTTTCCATCTTGCAGGGGGAAAAAAAAAAGTTCCTAATGGTTGCAGCCAAAATCCAAACACTTTCAGGTTGGAAATGCTACACCAGCTTACCAGGGAGAAGACCTAACCACAGGAATAAATGACTGGCTTTGAATTCAGACTCCTCCTAGGAGAGCTATCTGTCAAACTTTGCTTCTTAGAAACAACACAGGGGTATCTGGGTGAACAATAGGGCATGTGTCTGCCCACAGTAGCTCTGGAATTACAGCAGAAGAGGTCAGTATGCAGAGTGACCAATTTCAGACAAGCTCGGGGCTAGAAAAAGCAGATCTGCATGAACATGGATCAAATTAGGTGAACAAATTCTATAGACCTGCATTACCCTGAACAATAAGCTATGCCTATGATCCAGCTGAACGAAGATGGGCTCCTCTGAGGATTTTATACAGCTTTTTACTGTGTTGTTGAATCATTCTGAACTAACACAGCAAATAAATACGGACAGTATTGTCCCGTGAAATAGTTGAAATAATTTTAAGTCTTCCAACCTTTCCTCCTTTTTTCTTTTTGTTTAATTAATAAAAAAAAAGTTTTAAAATTATGCTTTTACAACAGAAAACATTGACATCTCAAATCTAGCCTACAATGACATTTTCAGGAATACAAACTGAACAAGAAAACAGCGTCCGCTTACACTGGCATGTTGTGAAGAGACCATCTAAACAAGAGACAAACATGTACTCTGGAAAGAAAAAAAAAAAGCCAAACTTAACAGCCAAGCATTTTTTCCATTTGAATTTCTTACCTCTGTCAGCACGGACACAATTGCATTGAGAATAACAATGACAAGAATTCTCAGGCGCCATTCGTAGGGGACGCACACGAGCTGGGGGGGGTGGAAAAAGTTGTCAGAGGTTAGCAACACATCTATGAAGTAAACACACGTTCAGAACAGGCTCAGAGTTGTAAATTCTCCCGTCCCCCTGCAGAGATGGGAAGTTGAAGCTCTAAAATGGGTCAAGCTTGCCCAAAAGGAAGCCAGGAAGTAAGGACACTGTCATACCTGATGAATCTTACCTCAAGAAATGTGTCAATAGATTCGACAGGATGCAACATGATGAAAAATATGAAGACGTAAAGAACTATCACAGATACAACAAACAGAACTGTAGAAGAAGAAGAAAAAGCAGTATTTTAAATGGATATCTCACAGTCAGAGTTTTAGACAGTTTTTCCATATATCATGTGTTCACTACTCTCTGAAAATAATCTCTCTTCTTCCTCTAAACCACTTCCAGGTGTATTTTGGCAGTACAAGCTGTGCTGATAGGCACAAAGAGACAGAATGCCAGACTCAAGTTCTCACTGCCTCACTTGTGGACCTGAAGTAGATATATACACACACATGTACTTCTACAAAGTGACTATTAACACAAGTTTCTCCATACAGTTCAATACTTCCCTATTTCTATCTCTGATTATCAGAGGAGAATTGTACTGTTTTCTCCTAGCAACACTATTACTGCTGAAGAGGCACGACCAAACTGCAGGCGAGCCATGGATAAACAAGTACACAGTCACTTGGAGTTCACTTCAACCTGTATATAGTAAGAAAGGACTTACAATTTTTGTAGGATGGTTGTCTAAAGGGCTTTCCTTTAGAAAAGACAATTGCCACTATGAGGTACTGAAAGCTGGATATAAAAAACAAAGTGGTGTTTTCGTAATTTTGAATGTAATGCTCATCATTAAGAGTCTCATTTTCCTGGTGGGCAGAGCTGCTGTTTGTGGCATCCAATACGTTACATGCACTAGGACATAAAAGAAACATTTAACACTGAGTTAAGGAGGTGATGCAAACAAGGCCTTCTAATTAACAAGAGTAATAACAGAGCAGAGTGTTACACTAGTAAAAGCTTATCCTTGAAAACTAAGAACTAACTCAAAACCGTGGCAGGAGGTAGCAATTTTTGCAAATTCTGAGGTTTGAGCTTGTAACTTCACTACATGAACTATTTAGAAACTCTCACTGCAGACAGTTTGAAGATAGGCAAGAAAATACTGCAATGTAAACAAACAAATAAAAAAAGATTAAAATAACTTTTTGTTTTCAGAAATATGAATTTCAGTTACTGGAACTCTAACAAGAAAGCAACAATTTGTAGTACAGAAGAGTTAAAATAGGTCTGAACCACTAATTTCAACTTTTGATCTCAACTCTCCCGAAGTGGAGGAGTCTTCAGACCCTGCAGTCTGGCTCTCTCCCCCTTTTGCATTTCAGCCAACAGGGCAACTCCTATGCACTGGTGTGCTAGTCACAAAAAATTCATCAGACTAACAAGCTGGCACACAGAAGTTTTATTGAAAAAGTCCCCAAAGGGGGTCAATAAAGAAGAGAGCAATTATTGTCTATAGCTTTCCAATCATTACTGTATCCTGCACTGAGCCACTGAAACACTTACTCAGATTCCATTGTCCAAGGCTCATACCAGGACTGCTGTCTGACCCAAAAAAACCCAAGGCTTTGGAAAGCCAAGCAGATGATGATCTGAGACAAAACGGAACACAGAAGTGGACCTGAGATAAGACCCGATGGAGGCCTTCGCGCAACAAGCTCCTTCCAAGCAGGGTTCAGACTCACTGCAAAGAGAAAGAAAAAACAAATTATACATCATTACGGTTTTCAAGTGTCACTCTGTTCACAGTCTGCAGAATTAGAAAAGCTTGCTCATCACATCACTTTAAGAACTGGAAGCGTGAAACCACCCTGAAAAGCTCACGGCACGCTGTGATACGTTCTGAATGCCACAGTGCCTTCTACAGGCTGGTTGTCCCCTGCTATCCTGTGCTGCTGGGGGTAATAATAGAAGCTGTGAGACTTTAGGAATTACAGGTGTCTGGCCAAACTCCCTTTGTCTGGCACAAGGACTTGCAGCTCATCTCCTCAGTTTTGGTTTGTCATTACTTCAAACAAGCAGTTTCTATTAAATTTGAAAATGGAATTGTACTGTTAGCTAGTAAACTGAGTTCTGTTTTCCTGTTTGATTCCACATACTTCACTAGATAATAGATTTCAAGTACAACATTTTGTGGACAGAAGTTGAGCTAAAAAAAGCAAGAAATCAGATCATCTGAGAAAGATGACGTTGGAAGAACTCTTGCTTTGATTCCAAAAAACAGTTTCCTCACGTCAGGAGAGATTTATGAGTTCCTGTGCTGTGAAGAACTACTTTTCATGCCCACAACCTTTTTCGGGTTGTTTTTTTATGAGGACATTTCATAAACTTCAGATGAATGTAACACAGTACACACTGGTTTGGGTATTTTTAATGCCAGCTGTAACATCTTAACTGTATGTCACAGTGCTTAATCCAAACAGCATGCAACTAGTTAGTAAAAAAAATATAAATTGACAAAGCAAACACTGCTTCATAGAAGCCAGAAGTGGTAATTCAGCACAATACTTACTAGTGAAGACAACCACCAAAATGATTGCCAAATCGATGAAGAGAAACTGGAAATCTCCCAAGTTGCTCAGGATCTAGACAGAAATCACAACTGAAACATTGGTAATTTCTTCACACCAATAAACATCTTACAGTGACAGTCCTATGGCATCAATTCCTTACATTTCACTCTATAAACACGACAGTCTCTTGTCAAACTGGCCTCCTATATCTGAAGGAGTCTCGAGTACTTTACAATTCACAGATCAATTCCTGAAGTATCAAGGTGTGAAACAATTTCAGTTTCAAGATGCACAAGTGATTTGTAATTGAAATTTGTTTGTAATCAAACTTATATTACCGATTCTTATAAATCAATAAAGTAATAGCTTAGGCCCACAGTTCTCAAAACACCTTATTATGTAGCCATACAGTTGTCAAAATTTCCACCTCAAAGGTCCTTTAATACTTTGCATGTTTGACATACTCAGAACACATTTATTAAGTTAAAAACACAGGGTTTCTACCATATTGTGAATCCAGTCATATTAAAAGGATACACTCCTCTTCCCTCCCCCCTCCCCCCCCCCCAGCTCAATACTTGCCAGCTGCTCTCCTTCTATCCTTGCATAAAAGGAACACATTGTCCTTTATCTAAAGTTAGGCTATTTCAAAACACCAACAGTTTTTAAATAATTGAAAACTATATTTCTGTTCAATTTATATGCTTATTTGGACTTCCCACTGTGAAGACCTTCTATTCACTGGCATGAGTTACTGCCTTTTTTAAACACAGACTACCATGTTTATCATACAGCTAATAAAAAAAGGGGCAAAAAACCACTAACAATAGTTTAGTCTACTGACAGTTCTTAGAACGTGAATGGTGTGTACTCCAAAGAGACTTGAAACAGTTTATATTTTCAGATCTCTGAATTGCACTGACACTGCTTAAGCACAGAATACTTACAGAATATAGCAGAGTAACACTGATGTACTGGATAATGCTGTATAATGCCATGAACTTAAATACACAGAAGGAAGTTATTAAAGCAGCACGGCCTTCCCTGTCAAAACAAATGCAATCATGTAACTAGAAAGCTTTTTTTATTATTATTTCTCCTTAGCAAAATGTTAGCTGCAATTAAACACATCAGCAAACCCTTTGAGGGATGTTAGGTTAAAGACATACACAGAAAGAGGAGTCAGAATGGTACCCTCAAGTACATCAGAGTAGTGAGCATGCCCTCTCAAATGAGGCACCACCCTACTTCGACCTTCTTTGGACATCATGTAGCTTTCCAATAGAGGTTTTAAAATGAAAGCCTGCTTGCAAAAGCATCTGTGAAGCACTAGGTTACCACTCAGATTGAAAGAACATGCAGTCAGCCGCAGAGCTGCTGACTTCAGAAATATTTCAGATTATGCATTACTTCATTAGTTCCACACAGACTTGACTAGATGCTTCTCTGGCTGACCTTTATCCAAAAGGATTACTTAAGCTTCCAATTCTAGAACCACAAGTTGGTCAAACTGTTTAGAAAATTTCTACTTTGTATGGTGCTTAGCAGTTTTCTGAAGCATTTTACTGCTTGCAATTAAACACAGCCTTTATGGAAACTAGCATGGACACTAAGACATCAATGGAAATACCAATGTGTAAAAGCTTATTCATCCTCTAAAAAATGAGCTTTACATGGACATAAGTTTTTAATAAAATACTAAATCATGCTATGGCAAGCCTTTGCTCAGAGTAAAGTGCCAGAACTACTAAAAACATACGGTTTCTTTAATTCCAAGTGGCCTCTTATGCCAAACATATAGTAAAAAAACAGTCACACAGATGCATCTGAGTTCACAGTAAGTGTCATTACCTGATCAGCTTTGGCACACAGGAAATACTAGGTGTTCTGGAAGTGAATGGTGATGCCACAGAAGCCTCAAGTTCAGACAGAGATATACCACTATGTGCCCTCTTTAGTGCCTGTCAATTAATATTGAAATAAGAGAACATTTTAAAACTGACTTTTAGCTGTAGAAAAATTACCTGAACAGTTCTGTATGGAAAATAAAAATATACTTACGCCACAGTCGTTTGCTCCATCTCCACACATGCCCACATAGTAACTATAAAAAGAAAAGCAAACAAGTTTCAGCATTCTGGACTGTCTTTAGGGAATGGTCTATTTAGCTTATTTCATTCAATACTTCTGTATTATTCGATTTATTCAGGGTTTGCATAATGAGTGATTGTCAATGCTGAAGGCAATTACTGTTGCCATTACACATATAAGATAATTAGACAGAAAATAACATGCCTTAGGTCAAACCAATACTGGTTATCAGCCCTCTATCACCCCTAGGTGGTCTAGAGCATCCTTGCTCTAGGCAAAGAGGCTTTTGTAGTGTTTTGCGTAGCTGCGAGCTCTGACACCAGCAGACCATAGGTGAAGTCATCTCGTTAATACTTCTTTAATACATAGAAGACATTTGATAGATATGTTTATTAAGCCAAGCAACCAGATTAACAAAATGTTTCTCAGTTTAGTTATTCATCATTTGTAACTCCATGAAAAGCCTGAAGCTTTCACAAGTAGCCAGCAGATGGTACTACTCTCACTCCTGCTCAGCTAACAGGCTGATCTACCAACTCAAGGTAGTTCTATTAGCCCAGCCTGTTTGGCAAATAGGCTAGCAGCATACTTCATTTTTTTCCCCTCCTCACACGCCAAATTCTGTCAACCCTCCCAATTTCTATGCTTCAGCAAATACTTACTCTACATTTTGTAGAGCTTCCACCAACTGAGTTTTCTGATCAGGTGCCATGCGAGCAAACACAGTGCCATGTAACACAAGCTGGAAGACAGAAGATTTCTTAATGATCACGAGGCAAAATCTGTTCGCCATCAAAAGTGCCCATACTGAAGTAAAATATTCACCTTGGGTACCAGGTCCTGAAAATGCTCCAGAATCACTGCAAATGACTTTCCATTCATTGCAAAATGGTATTTGGTCATCTGGAGATCCTCAAGGCTTTCGTGGACCAATTTAACTGGAATATCCTATCCAAAATATTTTAATACTTTAGCTATAGTGTATTTACACAGTCCTTGTAATTTCTAGCTAATTTCAGAGACCCAACACTAGAGGAGGTTTCTAAGAATGTTATTTGAAAGAAAACCTCATACAATGAAAACACTTATTTAGTACTATGAAAGTGTGGCTTAATGTTTCAACTAGAGCGGTCTTAACAGAATGAAATGTGGAAAAAAGCTGACTTCTGCACAACTAAAATATCAAATGTCATATCACAGTTGAAAAATCAGCTCCCCCAGCTGTTTTACTATTCTTTGGTATTTTAAGATCTCGAAGTTAACTGGTCCATCAATTTTCATTTGACACTTAACAGCAGATTTGCTATTTAACAGAGAAAGATAAAAAAAACCCAACCAACAGTAAAACTAACTGCTTACAATCTAAGGACATAATAATGCTCTTATTACCTCTGAGTTTATGGCTGGTGATGAACTAGTGCATTTTGCGAGGGTATCTGCATAATGCCAGTTGATCCTGGCAGCCTGCCCATCCTTTGGAGGTAGTGCTTCAGCAATAATGACCTTATCCTGAGGTAGAATCATTCCACAGTCTCTGGCCACAGAGATAGCAGTTAACATGTTATCCCCTGTTAAACAATTACATTTAAAAAGGTTTCAGTTAGAAAAGGGTCAGTCGCATACACAGATCTTCCACGCAAGAGAAAAACTAATAAAGCCAGTTTTAAACTAGGAGGACAACTGCCTGAAGTACCAGTGACAACCTTAGGGCAAAGCCCTACAGACAAAATTCAAAGCCTAGCCCATTAAGCCCTTTCCCCTGTACTAGAATCACGAGAAACTTTGTACGCTTCTTTCAGCCACAGATATCTCTTCTTGACCTAATCTTAGTGCATGTTGAAAATCTGGCAGAAAACACATGGCCTTTTAAAGTCAGAGAATGTGAGGGGTTGGAAGGGACATCAGAAGGTCATTGAGTCCAACCCCCCTGACAGAGCAGAATAAAATTAGAGCAGATCACACAGAAAAGCATCCAGACAGGTCTTGAAAGACTCCAGAGAAGGAGACTCCACAACCTCTCTGGGGACTCTATTCCAATGCTCTACAACTCTTATAGTAAAGAAGTTCTTCCTTATGTTGAGGTGGAACTTCCTGTACTGGAGCTTGAATCCATTATCCCTCGTCCTATCACAAGGCATGAGTCAAAAGAGGTTGTCCCTGCCTTCTTGACACCTAGCCCTTATGTATTTATAGACATCAATTAGATCCCCTCTGTCTTCTCCTCTCCAGACTAAAATACTGCTTTTTAAACACAGTCAAAGAACATACAAACACAGATGTACTGGTAGGCTATCAAAACATTGTTCTGAAGTTGCAATACCTGTGATTTAAAAAACAAGCACACGTACTGCATGGAAAACACTGAGCACAGATGTTCCCATAAGCAGACTATGTATAAGTCATTCTTAAAAGAGAAAAAAAAAGAGAAGAAAAAATCTGAAGTGTCTTATAATATAAATCAAAATAGTAGGGACCATCAGGAAGTCATCTAGTCCAATCTCCTGCTCAAAGCAGGGTCAGTCATAAGATCAAAACAGGACTTTAACCTAACTCTGTTTTGAAAGGCCTCTTAAGTTTTTTCATCCTTTAGTTTAGTATAAAGTAACTTCTGCATGGAGCTAAGGAGAAGAAGCTATGAAGCAGAACCAACCCCTGTAGGGGTTTCTGATCTCTGACTTAAAGCAACTTTCACCCAAAAGAGAAACAAATTGGTGTCTGAAAAGTCTCACAATAGGTTCTAAACTTCCCTCTTGCTGTAAATACAGCTTAATCCCAGCCTATTGACACTAGCATTTACACACTGTAATTAAAACACGATCAAAAAGATGAATTTTTATCTTTTGAGTAAGAATGTTTAGGTGCTAACCTGTAACCATGACAGTGCGAATGTTGGCTTTATGCAAATCTTCAAGTACAGCAGGGGTTTCTTGCTTTAGCTTGTTTTGCATTATAATTAACCCCATAAAATCCATGTTGCTTTCAATAGCATCTCTGTAGAAAAGGAGTGAAGGAAAAGAACATTAGAAGAATTACAGTTATTGTTAGATGTAGCTTAAAGAGCCTGATTTTCTGATTATCAAAGGGAAATATTTATTTTTAACTGTGAGGAGTGAAGAATTTGCTTTATAAAATTGACCCAAGAGGTATCACAATTCACAACCATTTATAATTATTTCTCTTGTTTTAGTTGAAAACCAGTATGAGAAAATGTTGTTTCCTCAAGATCAACTTTTAGTTCCTTCCAAGAGAGCTTTCTAAAAGAAATCACATTCTCTAAAAGGTTATTGCTAGAAAATACAACTCTAACTTCATTCACAACCAAATTTCAGATTTGTTTAGAATGCCCACCTCTAATTTCCAAATGAGCTGAACCTTAACATAAAAAGTAACAAATTATATTACCAAGGCTACTAAGATTAATAGACATTAGATAATTAATTAAAACAACTAATTAACTTTGTTTTATATCAAATCCTGTGTATTTATAGGTCTTGGGTATTTTACTGCTGCAGTAGCTTTTCACACCTGAAATTGGAAAACCTATTTCTCTGCACTGTACTGCTTTGCAAAAAAGTTCTTCTTGTACACAGAGCTGCTAGAAAACAAGAGAGTCAAAGCTGGCACCTTCACAGCAGAAATACTCCTCTTTGAGGGAAGAAAGGCTTCTACCTTCCAAACCTTTCTGACAAGCTTTGCAATGAGAAAACAGCCATGCTGCCTACAGCAGATGAAGAAACTAAACTAAACATCCAGAGGAGGGTTCCCACTACATCCCATAATCTTTAACAGACACAGGTAACGTGAAGTGTGTTCAACAACAAAGAAATCGGATGCAGTTTTCCGTCACATTAGCAAAAATTAAACACCATCAAAAATTAGTACTACAGTTCATTTCAAGCTTAAAGATGTTCCTCAGAATTCACATTATTGCAGAAAAACTTGCTTAAATTTCCTATATTTCTACGTGTTGTCCAGGGTACAAGTAAAGAACGCACAGAACTACGGATGTCAAGACAGAAGAAAGCTGAAGAAGAGTAGTAATTGATATAAACAAAAATAAAAGTTATATAATTAATCCAAAGCATGCAGCTTTTAAAGCCTGTTACTTATTAAAAAAGTGAAGCCACTCTTACCTGTTAATAGTCTGGACTTTGTGCCATGTAAGCTTAGACTCCAATTTTCTGTGAGCAAGAGCAATAACTCGGAAGCCCTGCTTAGTGTACTCTTCCAGGACACGCTCAAAGTCAACAGGCACTTTAAAAAGGTCAAGCTTAGAGTTATTAAAATTAGTCATATTACAGCTGAGCTACCCAAGAAATAAAAAGAGTTTGTTCCTTTACCTGTTTCCTGCTTACACAAGCTGGCAATCACTTCAGGGGCACCTTTCATGTACGCATCCATTCTCTTCTCCCCCAGAACTCTCGCAATTACACACATGCGTTGCAGAACGGAAGAGAAGGGAAACTGGCGCACAATTCCAATCTCGTAACTGGTCTGTGCCACACAGGAAGGAAGGAAGAAAAGGGTTACAGCCACATACATTAAGAGAAGAGGCACATGCTTAATTGAGAAAGCATACTTACCGAAAGCTCAAACAATTCCTAAAAAAGCAAACAGAAAATATAAGTTTACTGCAAATATTAATTCAAGTATTTTTTTTTTCAGCTACAAACTATTTCAGCTTCTGTCAGTAAATTCATCTATACAGCATTCTCAAGAGAAAGTCATGTTGTATTTGCAATGGATTTCATAAAAGTTGAATATGAATATACTGCATCTGTTCAGTGGCCTTTAAAGTGAGACAGAGTAGAACTTCAGAGCTTGATTTCTCGATAAGAATTTGCAAGACCTTTCAACTAGTGTCTCTTTAGGCTTTGTTATTACTAAGGTAATATGGCATTTCAGAAGGACTACTAAGTATATCCCACTCTCCCCCCCCAAAAAAAGTTAAAAATCATGTAGTAAGTTTCAAGAATGTTCACATGTCAACTACTGCACAGTAGTTACTGCTGTGCAAGTACGCTGAGTTTAGAACCAAAAAAAGACACCTCTACAAGAGTAAGATTCATATGGAGGAACCACCTTGCTATACCCTCCCACTACCCTGCTCTGTGATAATCTGGGTATACAGTCAATATGCTTACATTTCCCCTCCTGAAGTATTAAAAGATATTTGAAAATGCAGACTGAAGAAGTGTTCAGATATGCCAGCTTCAATGTATTTCTGACTCTGCATTTAACACATACACCTCTGAGGTGGTAAAGCACATATCTCAATGGTGGCAAGAATTCCATGTCACGCAGTGACGTTGACAAATGATTGTTTTAGCTGAAACTGCGAGGTGAGCACACCAAAGGGTTTCTTTAGTACAATAAAATTTGGTAATGATACTAATATTAAAATGTGTTTGCTCAAAAAAAACCCAAAACATTACAGCACTTTCTAAGCAGTCTGTAAGAGTAATAATGTTGACAATCAGTCTGCTCACCTTGACAGTGGCATATACTGACCCACTATCTTCAACAACACTTTAAACATGTCTTCTCTATCTCTGCCACCAAAACCCACTGGTTTTATCCTGGTTGAATTATGTCAGCCAGAACCACAACATACAGTAAAATGTATTTGCTTAACACAAAGGATTACTTTAAATCAAAGAATAGTTCTGAATTTTTATACCATTTCTTGATTTGTTGCTTGCTTGGATTCTGGGAAAAGTTGTTTTGAAGGTCGAACCACTGTTGGCATGATTCGATTATGAAGGGCTGTTTCCTCTTCAGTTGCTTCTTCCAAAATCTGTATTAAAAGTAATCACCTAATTTACACATTCATTAACATTGATTTTCTCATAATGCCATTTTCAGAAAAAACACAGGCTTGGAAGTCAGCCCAAGGTGGAATGATCTTTCTAAGCAAGATTCCTTGTGAGAATTCAGTGTCTTAACTTCACAGTTAACTTCAGATCCACTTATATATAACAAACACGGTAAAATAGTTATTTAAAAACTTTCCACACACAACATCAGAAAGCAGTAATTTAGCTCTTCAGATTCATTCAGTTCTATGAATTGTTGCACAGACCACATTTTAGGAACATTTTCATATGAAGACTTCCTTTGACACACAGGCATTGTCAAAAGCCCACCATGGTTTATCTTGTATGTAACAGCATAGGAAATTTCAGATTACTGATCTTAAAAACATTGCTTCTTTTGAAACAAGCAGACACTTACCCATCCTATTGCTTCAAACATCTTCAAATCAAGTGGATCCCCAGAAAGCACTCCTTCAATTTTTGTAAGGGAATGACAAGTTGCCATGCAAGCAACAAACTCAGACTTCAGCAAGCTCTCACTGCAAGCCCTCTCTTCCGGCAAAAGGAAACTAAAACAATGAAGTAATAATATACTTAGCACTGTAATTATTTATTATGAGCCAATTCAAAAGGTTTGTTTAGATTAACAGAAGAAAATTGACTGCCCAAGTCTCTTCACTTGCATTTTCACGTGACAGAAAACAGATTAAGACCCTGGGCTGGAATCTTCAGAAACAGTCACAACTTCTGCCGCCTTCAAAAACTCTGCTAATTCACTGTCTCGTTTAATTCCTCATACAGAGGAATTCCTCCTACCACTCTGTACTTAATTAGCTAAGATAATGCATTTTAGCAGCCCAAAGAGCCATCACTCAGGTGGACAGGATTAAGGAAACATGCTATGCTTAACTGCATCATTTTTGCAGTGTGAACCTAACGAGGTCTCAGCCTAAAAAAAAATTAAATTCCACCTCAGCCTCCTCAGAGAGTTTTAACTTTCATTACACCTAAACCATACTGAGCTTATCCTTACCGAGCATTTTCCACCCGCTGAATTCCCCAAAGATCCAAGCCATCCTCAGTAAGTGTGCCAGTCTGCAAAATAAACCAAGGGGCACGGCAAGAAAAAGCCTGAGAAACAAGCCATCCTCAAGTAAAGCAATAATTAACAGCTAATTAACCAAATTACACCCAAACAATATATTTTGGTTTCACATAAAAAAAAATATCAAGACTCCAGGACATGAAAGTTCTCCCTTGCTTCTTTGCTAGCAACTAAGTGCCAACTCTGTTAAATAACTTGAAAAAACATTCATGCCCCTCCTTGGAGAGAGGACAAATTAATCAGACCCTTAAAATCCAGAGATGATAGCTCAACATCTCTATATTCTGGGGTTAGCAGCAACAGAAAATAGGTACTAAACCCTTAGTACTACTTTCTTACATAACTAAGAGTAACTGGACTATATTTACAAGGGAAATAATACATTTCGTGCAGGTACTTAAGATTTTAGATAAAAATCTAAGGAGGAAAATAAATTTTATCTAAGAATTAGCTAAAAGCAAAGGACTCTGGATAGTGGCATTACTGTCTTTCACTCACGTTTCTGTTAATGAATATATATATATATGAATAATATGCTGGTTTGGCTTTGCAGTGAAGTAAGTGAAAAGGAGAAACAAGTGTGACCTCACACTTCAATTTTCTGGAAGCCTGTGTACTAGATAAAACTCTTAGACTCCAACTCTCACACTTCTGAGGTTCAAGTACTAAGTTAGGAATTGGGAGTTTTGAGGTAAGAAAGCAGCTCTGTATTGCAAGAACTTTTTAGAGCAGACTAAATTACGGGGGTTAACAGATAGAAAATGTAATACCCGAAAGCTAACAGGACAAAAGTGACATAACTTATACAAAAGTAATGATTTCAACTGTATTTGCTAGTCCATACAAATTCCCATTTATAATACAATGCTTCTTCAGGTGACAACACAAAGCTCAAACAAATTCACCTAACCTTATCAAAACACACAAGATTCAGCTGGCCACAAATATTTATCCTCTGCGGGCTGATGCAAAAAATGCCAATTTTTTTCAGTCTTCTTTGTGCATAAACAATGCCAGCAGTCATGGCAGCAGGGAGCGCTGGAGGCACCGTGATGGTGATAATGTCAAGAGACTCTATGATGATGGTATGAGCTGGAACCTGCAACAAAGGTCAGAGCTAATGAACAAGAACTCACCACTTAAAGATTCACCATCCCACTGAAGCGTTACATCAGTGTTACCAAAAGCAAAATCCACACATTGCTTTCCCCAGTACAACGTGTTCTGAATTGCCCAGAAATCTAGTGCAATCTTCACCCACCATCAGCAACCTTAATCCAGTCCTAAATTATCCACAGCCTATTACTTCAAATTCTCACTTTTTTCCCTACAAATATATTACTTTAAAACAGTAACTGAATCATGCAATAATTCTGGAGAGAAAAAAAAATTACAGTTATCAGGCTATCAGCTATCAACAACTTGGGAAGGATTTTTTTTCCTGCAGCATGCTGTATCCTATTTCTTCCAACTCGTTACCAGTCAGATGATAATCTTATCTATAATATAAAAGCCTAGCAATTGGGTGAACAGAAATTGAGGTAAACTCAAGTTTCACTGTAATACATTTAAATCTGATTAATCTTTTTCTCAGTAAGCTTGTGTCTCGTTCCATTGATACAAAATAAAGCAAAGAAATTTTCAGTTCAAATCAAACTGTTTCTCATTATCTGAGCTGCATTGGAAATCATGATTAACTCTTCTCTAAAATAAGGCAGTTCTGGACCAGAAAAGGAAACATACCTCATTTAAGATGCTGTTGACAACCGTGTAAAGAAACCCAATGCCTGCCACCACTACTAGAGACAGAAGGAACAAATAGGCATCTCTGTAAAGTTTAAAATCAGTTGGTTTTGGATATAGTATGGAACGCACGAGCTGACCTTTAGCAGTACTAAAGCCTAGAAATGAAAAGGAGTGAGTTATTAAAATTATAACAGCAAAGCTATTCAAATATATTAAAAACCTCAATGAAACCCTTAAGCTACTTATTTCATTAAGACTGTTTCTCAATACACAGTAACAGATGTTTCACAATACTGTAATTAAGGTGCTTCAAAAATGAACGTGCAAATCATGCCAAGTGCTTCTCTCCTATGGCAAGGACATGCTGCTGATGCAAATGAGCCCCCCTGCTACAGCAGCATAAAACCCTCAAATGGCTTGGCCTGGAAGAGTTTGTTGTACTGCATTTTGTTGTGTTGAAGCTTAAGACTTCAAAGTCTATTCCTACAACCTCCACGTCAGGTCTGCTGGCATTAGTGACAGCCCCTTGACAGCATTTAGGCTGAGGCTAAGCCCTCCATGATGACGTTCAGCATACAAGATTCTACTAGAAAGAAGCAGCTATTGCATCAGGCTTCAAGAGGAGGAGTTCACAAGAGGAATAAGATGAAAAGCCTCCAGACTTTAAATGTGCTAGTGCAGAATACAAACCATGGGCCTGTTCAGAGAAGTTCAGCATGTGAGTATGCACTTGAGTATTTAGTCATGAATGCTTTGTAATTTGACAGAGTAAAAAAGCAAACTAAACAAACAAACAAAAAACCAAACAAATAAAAAACAACGACAAAAAAAACCCTTTTGATTTTTATTAATGGTTTTGTGGAAGGTTCTGTTGCCACATAGGCTGGAACTCAGTGTAAAACAATAAATGAAAACCTCACGTAGTGTCTTAAGAACATTGGACATACAGGTAGAGCTCCAGTGAACGTTTCAGTTCTCTAAAAAAAGAGTTACCAGTTTGGAATTCTTTACACTTACCAACAGCAGCCATGATGGCACAGACACTAGCATATGCATGAGACAAGTTTCAGGAACAAAACCCAAATACATTTAATTCATCAGTATTTTCCGCATATTTCAGCTGTAACATCAAACTTCTCATGTTAAAGGTTTAACTCTGAAGAGTACTGCGAGTACAATCCCAGCAGATCCATCTTCTATCCTGATTTGCAACCCGAGCAAGTCTACATGTTGTTGCACACACATAGGGAGTTCTGCTCTCCCAGAATGCTTTTAAGGACTATGTTTTCTAGTATCTTCAATTTTGTGGCATCCCCCTCCCTCAGGTAAAGGGATTTTTACTTGTATCTCAATAGGTAAGAATTACTTTAGTTCTTGCTATCAGACACGTTAGGAGCGAGAAGCTACAAGTGCTGTGAGATCGATCCAGGTCTGTGGAGTGGGAAATTCCCTACTTGCCTAAACTCCATCCCTGTAAACCAGAATACAGAACAGAGAGGATTTTATATCCCTTGGCCACTCCCTCTGTATGGTCATAGCAAGAAAAAACAAAAATGCACTTCTCCATACATAAAATCTGAACAAGTTTCACAGGGTTAAATTCATCTGGTTTACAACATAGGAGCCAACTTTGACTTGTCACGGGCAAAGAGCAGATTAAAAGAAATTATGTCAGGGCAGTAAGACTCAGTGTGCTGGAAGCAATTACAGTTCTCATAAGAGTTCCAGAGCATGGTTTCAGACTTGGGAAAAAAAAAAAAAAACAAAAACGCATCATCCTGCCTGCAGAGCAGATGAAATAAGTCTTCAGCAGTCACTTCTGTTGCTGTTTTGGATCACTTATCTATATATACACACCAGGCTGTGCACATAAAATCTCACATTTAAGATAAAAAAGAAGTTGAGATGGATATTATTAAAAGGGAAGTGTGTTCAAGGAAAGGGAAGTATCTTTAAAAAAAAAAAAGACTAATAAAAGACTCTAGAAAGACACAAATGAAATAAAAAAAAATAGAACATTTATTGATAAAACAGATTAGCAGAAGGTGAAGAGAAGATAACAGAGAAAGAGGTGGCTAATTAGGATGAAGCTACTTCTTGGAAAACTTGCTTTAAGTAGTATTCTGGTAAACATAGTCAAATTCATTTTACCCACTACTATTGTAGCTTGGATTATAGCTTACATTCATCTGTTCTGTGGTGGTTTTCCCAAGATCAACTTTGTGAAGCAGAATCTTGCAGCTACATTAGTCTGGGCAATTGTTTTTAGTAAAGCATCTGTATTACCTACAACCATACCTTTAACATGTTACTATGAACAAACACTCCTGTGGAAAGGGCCAGATAAAACACATTTTTTAAGCATATGGTATGTGCTTTGAGAAAACCTATGGGCAAAGAAAAACAACTGACATTGCCAATAACTCCACTAAAATAAGCTGTTCCCCACTACCCACCCAGCCCGATGATATGTTTAACCTTTTCAAGGAGGTGTATGTGGTTCAAGCAACACTGTAAAAAGGACTTGAAAATGCATTCAGGTAAGTTTTAAATTGATGCTAAAGACTGATTCACTTTCTTTCTCACCAAACCAAAGTCTCCAGGCGACAATCCAGTTCTATTACTGTTGTAAGATTCACCTATTTGAGGTATACTCATTTACTCAAGCTTAGCAACATACAGCACAACACTCCAAAGTATCAGCTGCCATACTACTTGCTCTTGTAGGTGTATGTTAGTAAGTGATAAAATGAACAACGGATACCTGTTCTCACAACTAGAGCTTTGACCAACTCTCCAGTATAAAACCGGGTTTGAATGACGTTGGTTCCACAGAACAAGGTGTGCCGTTTATGCACCTCTGGGCTGTATATTTCATCTCCCATCGCTTTGGGATATTCTGAAGGATTTGGCAGATTGATCTTGGTGACAGGAACGCTTTCACCTTAAATGGAAAAAGAATTGCTAAGCAAGATCAACTAAGAATAGACTTTATTTTCCTTCACAACTTTAAGCAGAAAAATATAATCTCAGTTCAACAGCACGCAAGTCCACCTCATGGAAAAAGTCATCTTCCTTTCAGCACATTACAGCACATTACAATGCCTCTCAGCTATTAGACTCAGCTCTCCAGATTCCTTATCCAAATTCTATTTAACTTCATTTGTTATTGACTATTACAGCTTTTGTGCCTCTGAATTCCAATCAGGTCTAAATTACAGTTCATTTGAAGAAAACAAGACAAGCATCATCCCATCTTTACTCAGAAAAACTAGAAATTGAATACAATTATTCTTGGCTCCTTCGGTGACTGAGTACACTCAAGCCAGGGCTGCAATCTTTTTTTTAATCAGTTGCTAGCAGCACCAAGAGGCTCAAGAACTGAACATGATAAAACACGATCTCTGAACTACAGTTTTCTAAACGCTGCCAGTTTGGACAGATTATCCCAGGAATAACAAATAATCCATCCTAGTCACTGGAGCTGTCCTTCAAATACAGCAGGTCCCTGGTTTCAGGGTATGCAGACAACTTGAGATAATTTCTGATTTTAAATACAGCAAAACATTCTAAGCACTACCTTCATTCTTGGAAGCAGCTAACAAGTTTGGAGAAAAAAATTCTGAAGAAACATACTGCAGAATACTAAATAAAGAGGCAGGAAGACAAACTATCAAGAAGAAAGCTTTTCAACTAGTAACAATCACTGATTTTTTAGAGCTGCCAAGCAGTACCAAGTAACTGTGCAGATAAGCAGAACACAAGTGTTTAAGTATTAAGGAGCATATGTAATTGCCAGAACATACACATTTAAAGCAAAATTAAATATACCCACTTCTGCTAGAACACACTGCAAGTTAAGCATGCACACAGATATAAACTAATACATTTAGCCAGACAAAACTGTCTCAGGTTTACTTTACCTGTTAACATACTTTCATTTACAATGCAAGTACCACTGAGGAGTACTGCATCACAGGGCATAATTGTCCCATTAGATGGAATCAACATAATATCCCCAGGCACAAGGTCGGTGGAAAGGATTTCTTCTATTTCTGAGTGTTGAAACACAAAGAAGTTTACATGAAAACAGCCACCAACTCATCATTTTTTTAAGCCAAGAAAGGAACTACATTAACAGTTACATATGTAGAGTGGTAAATAACAAGAAACAGGAATAGGACAACCACCTAATCTAGAACAAACCTGACACGTGCTAAAATACCATCTACAAATGTAATCCTGAACAGGTGATTATCCTGTCTAAATTCTACTTTGCAACTCTTTTCCCTTGCAGTTTTGCTAAGAAATGCAAACATTTCAAGCTGATGAAAGAAAAATACACACCAACTTTACACTCGCACTTAATGAACAATTTAAACTCCAACTTCCCAACAGCCTGTGAAATTTACCTTGGTTTCCTCTGCTGACAGAAACCCTGACAATGCTGTGAGCTGCTACCATGTCATGTAACATAACATATTGCTGCAAAGGGGAAAAAACAGTTCATTATTTAAAAGCACAGCTTTTCTTCTAAATGCACACTCTATCTCTACAAGTAGAAGTGATGAGATTGTTTGCCAATATTCTTTTACAAGAAAACATTACTTAAAATATTCTCCTGAACACGGTTTAGGAAACTTTATGGGCAAATAAAGTTTGAGTGTATCAACCTGTCCAAGTTCCTACTTTTAACAGCATTCTGGAAGCAAATACACATCCCCATGTGAAATGTTATAAAAACAGTTGATAGTTAACATACATAAATAAAAACTACAGTAGTTGTATGAACTTAGATTAAGGTAAGTGTGTTTTGGGGTGGGGGTTTTTTGTCTTTGGTCTGAATTCAGAGATTGCAATTTAAGGATAATTACTACTTTGTTTTCCATCAGCTACAGCTAAGTCTACAGGGAAAGATGCATCACCAATTTAACAGTTTAGTCAACTCTGTTGGACTATTTCAAACAGAAGGAAACAATGTGAGACAACTCACATGACTGGAGTGCTGCAATTGATGGCTACCAACTTTTCAGAAGGGACGGGCAAGGAAGGTAAGGAGGTGGGGTGGCCCTCTGTGGCAGGGAGGGGTATGAATGTCTACAACTTAATGATGGATATAAAAAGACTGTGTGTTTATGGGTAAAAATCAAGGGGAAGGCCAACGAGGCTGATATCACGGTGAGAGTTTGTTACAGACTGCCCAACCAGAATGATGAGATTGATGAAATACTCTATAGGCAGTTGGGAGAGGTGAGATGAGAGAACTCATCTCTCTCTACAACTGCCTGAAGGTAGGAGGAGGTTGTGGAGAGGTGGGTGATGGACTCTTTTCATGAGTCACAACTGATAGGACAAGAGGAAATAGCATCAAGTTGCACCAGGTTTAGGTTGGACATCAGGAAAAACTTCTATACCAAAAGGTTATCAAAGATTGGAACAGACTGCCCAGGGAAGTGGTTGAATCACCATCCCTGGGTGTATTTAAAAGCTGTCTAGATATGGTGCTCATGGATACGGTGTAGTAGTGGCCTTGGTGAAGTACATAACGGTTGAACACAATGATCTTAAAAGGCCTTTCCCAACCATAGCTTTTGTGTGATTCTGTGAGATGGAATCACTACTGTCAGTACAGCTTGGTACAAAAACGTGTGTCTGGGCTTTAGGCAAGTTTATCTGTTAGCTGAAGTCAACCTACTGATTCAACAGCATGGCAAGGCAGCAGAGAAGGGTCTCAGAGAATTATCGGTAAATTCACATGAAAATAAACCCAACAGTAAAAAGCTGAGAAGATGCTTCTGTTTTCTTTGGACTTACCTTTCTAATGGTGTAGAGTGAGCTAACAATGGATATTACAGACATGATCACAATTGCTAATGCATAGTAGTGATACTCATCAGTGATCCACAATATCACACTGAACAACTGAAAAATGTAAAAAGGGTTGAGAACCTAGAAGAGTGACAGAATATCAAAGTTAAACCAAAAGGTCACACACATTCTCCATCAGCAGAGTCATAATCCTCCTCCTCCTCCTTTATGGAGGAGATAAACTTCTCAGGGTCTTTTTATACAGGATTTTGGTCTGTTTTGCCAAACTGATCCCTCTTTCCCTACTTCTTTAACCCCTCAAAAGCACAGTTCTTGCTAAAATCACACATGAATACATACTTTAAAATTGCATGCATCTTCCCCTACACCTCAAAGCAAAATCATAGGAACATCTAAGACACCTCCAATAACAATTCTTAAATTAACTTGGGTGTTATTACCCATTTCTTATTAATAAACACACTGACACTTCCAAGTTCTTACTGTGGGAGTTCAGGTTGGAGAATTTCTTTGCTGTAAAGTTTCTACCATTGATATGATTCAATGTATATGCTGTAATGTATGATCTCTGGGCTGATAACAGAGAACACAACTGGGCATTTTATGTTTGAAATGAACACTAAGAAATAAATAAGATGTGTATCCTTTCAGAGAATTCTGACATATTTTCCAATGTCCTCGCTAAGAGCTTACAGCTAAGACCTCTTAAGTTTGAAGACCTCAAAAATAAAGGTCCATATTTTTGGACAGTGCTTTTACAGTACTGAGCTCTGGGGGAAGGTTTCTGGTTTACATTAGATTTGAAGACCAGTCCAACAGTCATGGTTTTAAAGTAACTTTTAACTATATACTTTTTTTTTTTTTTAAATTCATTAAAGATCTTACCTCCTTAATCAGAAGCTTAAAAATGGAAGGCACTTTCACAGCAATTTCATTTACTCCATAGAATGCTTTTCTGCATAACAAAAATATCAAACAACAGTTAGAATTTTTATTCAAAATCTTATTTACTTCAAAGTAATTCCATTAATATAAGTATAAAATATTACTTAATGCAGAAAGGCAAACCATGAAAGGGGTAAGGCAGGGAAGAAACTAAACTCTGAACTGGTTAAATGACACTGACATGAAGAAGCCCTTAAAGGATATTCTTCAGGAAAAGGCTTTTATTGTACAAAAAGGCACAAGGTGACAGAAAATGGAATGATGAGCCAGCAGATGCTTCCATATTTTAAGTTCTAAGAAGGACCCAGCCAGGAATGAAGCAGAACCCACACTATTCTTGTTTGTGCAGTGTATCAATAAATTGAAATTACAATAATGAAGTATATCTCCACAGTTTCACAATCTATATTCCAACTTGCTGTTCAAATTTGAAAACTAAGAAATCCCTGACCTATGTACCAGAAAAGTTACATTTTAAAGGTTTTTTTTCTAGACTAAGTTCTATGCACCTCAGCTGTGTCCCTTGATAGGCATATTTACACCATCAGTCTACAACAGCATGTTAAAAATTAGAATTTCCTTCCCTAGTTATTTCTTGCGAACTAGAATTAAAAGTGGGCAGTGCATTTAGCCCCAACCAACCAGAGACAGCTCCTTGTAAGCTACAGAACACACCTGTGACACTGACTAAGCTTTTAAAATTAAAGCCAAAGTCCTGAGATCTGGAAAGTTTCAGCCTTAATCTTCCTAAATTAAGAAATTAGTTACAGTTCAGGCCAAGCTTCCTGGCATCCAATATTCTTTATTAGTCGTCTAAGTATCCCACTCTGACAATGACCACTTGCCAAGGCTAGGAAAGTAAGTAAGAAGCAGAGTGATCTCCCTCAGCATTTCTTTCAAGACTCAACAATGACAGCATGTTATGGTAACATTTATGTCAGTTAAAGGGGAATTATGTGGAAAAAGTAATTACCTTGTTTTACATCAACTGCCAAGTTTCACTGTTCACCTGCTAACATGGCGGAAAACTTGACTGCTTGCCATTCTTACTGTACATTTTATTTCAAATGTTTAGTAGTAAATACAATTTCAGAAATCTACACTGATTTACTTTAAGCAATAGCTCCAATTCCCATGGACAGTGTATTTTCAGAGAAGTCAACACAGTATCAGAGTCCTGCTCAACATATAGGTAAAACAGGAATTTCATTCACTTCCTTCAAAGAAGGCTGTTAGAGGTAAGAGCCTGTCTGTAAACTCTAATTAATAAATTATATTCTAGTTTTGTTAACACTTTGAACACACATAATGGAATGAAAACCATTCTTCCCCCAACGACTCCAATATTACCTGTAATCATGCATTCCCTTTGTCAGTCCCGTGCTGTGTTCATTGTGAATTGAAGAACAGAATGTAGATTCATCTAGACCTCTAAATAAAGGAAAAAAATCAAGCAGTTATTTAAGAAGCCTGATATTTAAAACGCAATATTCATGAACTCCAAAGACCTAGGTCTTTGCCAGGAGTTACGCTGTATTAAAAAACAGTACATTCTATAGACTAAATTGTTCTAGGTATTTTTGTCACAACTGCAGATATCAGTGAGATGTTAAAAGGAATCCTCTTGTTGACACGTCTGTCTTTGTAGGATAGTCGTATCTATTGCAAAATCAAGATACACTTAAAAATGAAAGTAAAATACCAGCACAACTAGTCTTCTAAGGCCTCGAAAAAGAAGCGAGCAAGTTTTAGAAAACATTGTAAGAAATCAAAATGGATTAATATTATCTTTGTCTCCAAGTAGTAATGGAAGCATTTTAAAAACAATTATTAATCACTTTATCAAATAAATCTACACTGCAGCTATTTTGAAGCATCTTGCTATTAAAATTTTATCCATGACTGGGTAAAGCACAGTCTACATTTTAAGTACTTCCTTATCACTGGAAGGGTCATCTTCACACCACTTCTCTACATGCTGTGAAAGCAAATGTTATAATGTAGAAAATCTGCAGAGAAGCAAGCACACCTGAACCATCATTATGTTGACAGCCACGGGATCATTTCAACTACCAAGCTCAGTAAATAGGGCACAGCACACCCAATATCCAGGCATTTCCTAGCAGACATACTTTAGACGCACAGGAAAATATCAATACTTTCCAAAAGGCTTTGACAGATGACATGACAAAACCAGCAATATTCAGCAGAACTCTTTTTTATATTGGATATCTATTGAATTATCTACTAAAAGAGTTGTCCCAGCGAAGAAAAGAAAAAACTAAAAAATCTTTATTGGGCATATATAGTAACAAATATTTCCATTCTCTAGGACACAGAAAATGCTTTACACATCCTCACTGCTGCAAAGGCTAGGACCATGTTGCCACCACCTTATAAAGGAACAGAATGTGAAAATGTTAATGTGTTATCTGGCCACACCTTTACAAGGTTTCCCTACCTTTTTTCAAGTTCAAAGATTTTAAAGTTGCAATTCTTATACGAATAAATACATGATTCTCTGCTAATAACTGTGCCTTTCCTCCTACTCTATCCCAAATGATTCAGTTTTTCTTTTCCTACACAAAAAGAAATGCAACAGTGGGTTTAAGAAGGGTCCCTAAAACTCAGTGCATACAGGAATATGCCTACCTAGGTGTGTAATGTCCATGCAAAGACAAAGCTTCTAGGAGGACGGTATCTGCTTTTTACAGTACTGTTAAGAGCACTGAATTCCCAGGGCACTTAAAAAAAATAAATAAATCCCTGTGTGCACACAGTTTATTACATAAAGCACTCATCAACTCACTCAGAGACTCAGTTGACACTAGATAAAAACATAACAGACACACAAGGTCAAAGTTGCATCCTCTTTGGCTATGTGACAAGGTCTCATTTAGTTTCAGAACAATTACACTTGCATTTCCTGTGTTTAAAACAGATCTTAATATTACGTTAGTATAAAAAGAACAATGATATGAAACTCAGGCTCTCGTAACCAAATTAGTTGCCCAAGAAATCTTATTTTGCCTCCCTTCTGTATTGTGCTAAGCCTTTAATTATGAGAGCAAATTGTTCCGTCTCTGGATACTTGCACAATTAACTGCACAGAATGAATCTATCTTCATGATGCAGTATTGTGATTAGATCAAAACTACAACTGCCTTGCTTGACTCCTGGATTCTACTACAAAGCCTTCAGCCTCACCTACCTTCTCTTTACAACTATTAACTTGATTCTCTATCATGTTATTAGGTAATACTGATTCTTGGTTTTGACGTAAACTAAATCGAGATACATTTTTTTTTAATCTGCTTTTAAGGACAAATTTTTAAGACTTCTTTTTCCAGCATATTTATCATTCATAAGTCCAGCTATTATTTTGCAGGTAGTATTTAGTCATTCACTACATGATCATACCTAATTCACTTTAGAGAAAAGTTATAGCAAACTCTCCTTTGACCTTGTAGACAAGTGACTTAGTACTCTGCCAGTGTTGGGTATGTCTCTGATCCAGCTGTTTCTCCTCTGTATTACCCACTTGCTAAATACTGGTGTCCTGCTCAGCTACAGTACCTGACTGAACAAGTGGTCAAGCTCAGTTGTTGCTAATACATCAAACCAGTGAAAGTCTGGCATATCAGCAAGAATGTGGTTGAATCAATGCTCACATAACTTCACAGGCATATCTGAGATTTCTCCAGGCCTTATAAATTGGCTGAGTTATCACAAGAACATCAAAAGACACACTCAAACAGCCAACAAATGCCAAGTTTCAAGTTACTGCTTTAATGCTATGGAACAGTATTTTTTTCTCTAAACACATGGAGTCACACAATTTTTTCCCATACCTTTTCTTAGCATAAAAATATAGTTTTGAGGGGTTTTAATCTCGACTGTGAGAAATATTCATTTGAACAGTTTAAATGAGCAACACTATAGGCATGAACACAGGACCCTATAATACAAAATGACAAGCTTCACTACCTGTACCCCTGTAATTCATGGGAGGTTTAACATAAAAGATACATAGAAAGCTTTTAATTATTTACACGTGAACTGAGACACTTCCACCATCCCAGAGGAGTGCTCAGTTTTGTAACTCCTTGTGTTATGATCATTTCTTTAAATTTTTGTCATTGCTGGTAACTTTCCATAATATTTGAACACTTTTTTCAAAAACATAAGAAACATTAGCAGAGTATGTTTCTTCTTACAGAACTTTTGGGTGTTTTTCTTTTCTTCAGTCAGTGGTTATTAATTTTTTCTACATGTAGCGCTTGGACTTTTCCACATGATGGTTCAATGCAGTCAACATTGATTGAAGTTAAAAAGAGGTTATATTTCTAATCTGAACTTCTTAATTTAACAAGCAGTTGTCAAAAAAAGAAGTCTGTGTTCATTTAACTTATTAGCACTATCATAGAGTCATAGAATGGTAGGGGTTGGAAGGGACCTCTGGAGAGTCCAACCCCCCTGCCAGAGCAGGATCACCCAGGGCAGGCCACACAGGAACAGATCCAGGGGGGTCTGGAAAGTCTCCAGAGAAG
>WTSP01003849.1:0-26516 GCA_025331215.1 Actenoides lindsayi | reverse complement strand
CAGAGCAGGATCACCCAGGGCAGGCCACACAGGAACAGATCCAGGTGGGTCTGGAAAGTCTCTAGAGAAGGAGACTCCACAGCCTCTCTGGGCAGCCTCTTCCAGACTCTGTCACTCAAGTTTTTCCTCATGTTGAGGTGGAACTTCCTGTGTTTCACCTTGCTACCATTACCTCTTAGTGCTATCCCAGGGCACCACTGAAAAGAACCCTTCTACTGGACACCCACCCTTCAGATAATTGTAAACCTTAATAAGATCCCTATCAGAAGTCCTTATTAGTAGCATCAGAAAAAAACCCCAACAACTTTCTTCTTCCACCCTAACGTCATGCAACAGTGCTACTGGATAAAAGAAAGAAACAGCACATGACATTCAGTGAGCGCAGCCAGTACTGCCCACTAAAAGAAGGTTTCTATCAGTGCAAGAGAGCTGTTCGTGTTAAAGGGTAACAAAAGAAGGATCAAATTCAGCTCAACTGGGCTAAAATCTAGCAGCAGATCTACACAAAGTTCAGCAACAAGGTATTTGGTGAATTCCCCTCTTCCTAGATACTCCTTTTGGGTCTAGCTCAGCAGCAACACAACAAATATAAATTTTTCCATCAGAAGGGACGAGTTTACAGGAGAACTACTGTCTATAACCAAGTGCTCTGATTCTCAAATAGCACTTCAAGAAGAGGTGAAAAGCCTGCGGAGGACTGCAGCCTGTCACCCTCTATGATCATGCTTGATAAAGGTAGATTAAACAAATTCCTTCCTTCCAAAGTCACACCACGTTAAAATCTCCCCGCTCTCGTGACGGTTCAAAGACTCCATGAGCCAAAACAGGTGGTCAGAATATGATACAATTTGCACCATGTTTTTTAGGCACGCTATTGTGGCTTTCTAATGCAGTTTGAAGCACAACACAAAAGGAAACAGTATTCTTACCGTACAACATCAAAACTTTGCACTGAATCATTCCAGAAATACTTCACGCTGTGATGTGTGAAATAACGAACCTGCAAGGGCAACAGACAATTGAGATCAGACCAGCACCACTTAACACCTCTCTGACTGACTTGATTCTGAACAATAGGAAGTGAATTTAGAAAAGCCTCACTGAAAAATGAGAAATTTTCCTTCAAAATAATCTTTCAAGCTTTACACGATTTCCACTACCATGTTACTGAGGAAAAGATGTGTGCTCCACCCAAAAAAAAAAAAAAGAGTTACCCTTTTAGACCAAGGTAGCAGCTCGTGTGCACTTTATTGTACATGTTTACTCTAAATCAGGAAGGATAGTATTGCAGGTTTACTCACAGGCAAATATTTTTTCAAATAATTTTCATTCTCTTCTGCAGCAGATTCACAGAAATGAAGAGCATGGCCATTTGAAACCTTGCGTCCAATAGGGTTAGGATTCTCTAAAGGATTGGCTCCCAAGGAAGGCATAACACGAACCTTTGCACAAAACCATATCTTGAATTCATCCTTAAAAAGAGAGGGGGGAGGGAATGAATTGGTTGAAACAGCATTTGAACAGCTTATTACTAGAACAGCTGTAGCAAAATATGTTATCAACAGATGAGAGATTAGCAGAGCCCACACATAACTACAGAAGACGTCCCCAAGTTAACATAAGCTACCCTAAGATTACATTTTCTTTCCACAATTCTAAAAGTGTATTTTTGCACTAAAATTTGTTGGGTTTTCTTTTAAGCAATGGGTCTTGGTACTTGAATTTTGACATCTTCAGCCCTTCATAATTTACAGTTGTTCTATAGTAGAAGGAACTATGGGATTCCTCTGCATTCAGCTGCACCCACTCTGTAACTTCAAATAACTGGTGACTTCACACAGGATCATAACCAGGGACTGTACACAGCAATTGTGGAGGAAGAAGAATCACTTGAAATCAAACCCCCCTTGAGTCCACAGTTACGCCTTAATTCAACACATTTATCTTTGCTGAACAAGGGAGGCTCGAAAACCATCTTCTCAGGCTATATGAGCAAAGTATCTGTTCTGTAACTTTTGGCAACAACAGCATTCACACATTTAATTCTTAAAACCCAAAAAGCAAAGATTTTCTTTTTGCCATGTCCTCTGCAAACAGCTGTCAAGCAGCAAAGTGCTAAGGAGCACAGTTCTGCAGGGCCATAAACCAAAATCAGTCCACAGTGCAGACAAGGACTCGTGTAATACAGCAAAAAGAAAGGGGGAATGCAAAACAATGGCAAACAGGGAGAAGCACACCCTCCTACACACTCACAGTTGTTCTCAGCAGAACCACTTCACAGTCTTTAAGTGTAGTCCTTTTGCACGTTGCTTTCACACGCCACTGAGGCATCCAGTAGAGGAGGAGGAGAAGAAAGCCACCAGAACAGATCACTCCAACTGTAACTAGCACCAACTTCCAGCGACACAGATCATAGCCATAGATCTCCTGCATGGAAACAGAGAAACACAGAACAATCAATGACCCTCTCAGTTACTCTGGCTTGGGAAGCCAACGTTCATTTTTCATAAAGTGCAGTATTTAAAGCAAATCAAATTTCAAGTTTTCTTTCCCGGAGGAAGGAAAGAGTTTATTTTTTCTTAAAGAATAAAGTTAATACCTGATGCAGTGGCAACGGTTATTTTGCTCAGTCAGAAATACAAACATCAGTACAAGCCTGACAAAAGCAGAACGTCCTTGAAAACATTTCACTGCAGGACCCACCTCCTCTCTCTGCTGCTCCCTAAGGGCAGAGGTTGCAACACAACCTGCCTTAACTCTCAGTGAGCACCCAGATTTTCGACTGCGACACAGGACAAGTCAGAAAAGCATTTAAAAGCAAATGCAGCTGTGGGTTTGTCAGATGCTGATTTTACCACATTAGTGTTTGATTAGCTAGCATGCGTAGTTTCCAATTACTGCTGCTAGATGAATTCCATGCTTTGTAAACAAGCCTGTAAATATATCTATCAAACACTACTTTCTAGTAGAGGAACCAGCTTATTTTGCCTGCCGTTTACCAAGAAATGCTACTGTGAAGCACTACAAAATGCAAGTTCTGTAACTTGCACCTGCTGCAAAAATCCTCTTCTCCCATTACAAGAAGAAAAATTTCCACAAAAAAATATAGTGTGCCTTAGTCAAAGGCAAGCACCAACTTAACCTGACAACAGCCAGGAACAGAAAATAATTCAGTGGCTTACTGGATGCTGTGTTACATTCCTGAGTTTCACATTACATCATTAGATTATATTTCCTGCTGCAAAAGGGCAATGAAGTTTCCCACTGAGTCCCACCCACATTGTTCATATTGACACCAACTTTTCGACATTTTTTTCAGTACTTTTCATTAAACAGTATTAGAAATTGTTTAAACTTCTTTCCTAAGAAAAGCTTTTCAATAAGTTTGTTTTGCAGCCTTCTCAGCTGACAAAAAGCAGAGACAAAACCCATTCTCCATTATCCCCAAAACACTGGAGCCAGTATTCAACCCTTACCAATAAGAACAGGTAGGTGAAAGATAGTGGAAGAGGTTAATGCTTCTTTGGGGGCAAAAAAAGTTTATTTCCCCCAAAAATTATTTATTTTAGTGATCAGACCACAAGCATCTCATTTTTCCTTGCAAGGTATATTTGCCTACTCTCCATATTAGAGCTGCTCTGCTGAAGAGCAGCTTTCCTAGCAGCATGCACAAAGACAGAACAAGGACTTCAATTCACAGGAATCTACAGGTTTTTAGAACAAAAATCCCTATATACCTGAAATAGTTTGTGCAGTCTCTAGAATGGGCTAGAAATTTAAAGAGCAGCTGCCACTATTTTCCTGTTAAAGCTAAATGCTGTGTCTTCCAGGGCAAATGATAAGAGGTATCATTGCTCCTGTAGGAAGCAAAGTTAATGTGCTACCAAATACTCATAAAACTACTTGCCATGCTTTAGAGAGTGGGCCTTATCTGCATAAATATGAATACACAAGAGCATGTAGAATGTAGTCATATTATGGAGCAAAGTAGGTAACCCGGCACCTTTGCAAATGTTTTCAACAAAAACATTCCTTATCCCAAGGCTAGATTTCTTAATACCAAAAAAGATAATCAAGGATAACCTTATAAAATGGCTAAACAGATTTAAAGCAAGACAGTCCACTTCCTGATGCAATATGCCCCAATTAGAGAGAAAACTATGAAAATGTTTTTCTTTATCTGTATAAAAATAGACAAAGAGAATTCATTACCATCTCATCTTCCTCTGCTTTATTCACAAACTTCTTTTCTTCTTTCTCCATGTTTAGTATGATATGGAACTTCTCAACTTAAGATATGGAAGACCTTTAACAACAAAAGAATTAAAAATTAAGGCAACGTTACTGATTTTATACCTAAGTATCAGGTTGCTTTATTTTCTGTAAGTGCATACAGATAAAACACACTGACAATGTATTTTAATAGAGACCTTACATTTGCACTGCTACTAGTTTCCAGTAGTAACGACACAATGAGCTCTAGTAAAGCCTTGACACTGCAAATCTTGAGAGCTGCTTTGAGGACAAAGGATGATCACAAGTTATATGAATAGCAAAAGGCATGAAAAAATATGAAGCTGTCTATGAGATGAACATAGTGCACACAGAACTCTATTCCCATAGGGAAGAGCTACAGACAAAAGGCTACAACATACAACGAAGGTCATTAGAAATTTCAACATCACCTCAACAAAGAAAAATCAAAGATACCAAGTCAAACAGCTACATTTTTTGAAATTAAAATGGCATCCAACCTTCACCTGGGCACCCCTGTATGTGTTAATTGTAGACAATTCAGAATTAGTGTGCCTGTGTTGCATTGCCACAGGAGCACCTACCATCGTTAAAGCCCTTGGGTAGCCAGAGCTCGCCTGCCCAGAGCTGGATTAACTATCATTCTCTGCACTGACATTGCACAGCCTTTCATTTTGTTTGCTGCACATAAATCAATCTCTCAGAAGACAGCACTTACTACCATAGCATATAAGTAGTCCTCAAGTATTAAGGATTCACTGTCACGGCACAAGTAGCTACTGTAATTGTCATTTTTCAAACAGAAGGCTGTTACAAAACAAAACAAATAAAAAACCCCAACACCTCAAGGTGAAAGCCATCCACTTAATTTTATTTAAGCTGTCCAGTGAAGACTAGGATGAGACTATTTAAAATACTTAGTATTAGGTAGCATTATGATAAAAGCAAAACCATTACCAAGTCCTTTGCTGTCTAACTCCCCAACCTTTTCACAAATCAAATCACCAGACTCCAAGTCAGATCCTCTCAAAGCCAGCCCCTAGATCCATGCACTTATATATTCAGCAACAACGTCAACTTCAAAGGTCCTTCCCCCCAACTCTTGCATTTTATCAACAACATGACATGCTCACATGTTTTCTACAAGCTACTACCTCCTTTCCAATTAAGCCAACAAATGAAGCGGGAACCCAATAGGAAAGGTTTCTTTTGCTGCCCAAGCCTGAGCCTCCTCAGAAATCCATTCCCACTGCCAAATGAGGTCCTGGTGGAAGAAACACACTGAAAGCCAAGAACTGCATCACGCCCAGGGGCTCAGTCACAGGTAACGAGCAACTCAGCACTTCATAAACTGACTGCTGGAGAGTTTGCATTTTGTTCTGTATGGAAGGCAGTTAATTTGGTAACTCCTTTGACAGGAACACAACTGCTTTGTAAGCTGAAACTTTTCTATCACTATCCAATACTGACTATGAATATCTTTCTTGCTGCAGACCAATCTGAAAATTAAGCCAAAAGATGCGTACCACTGATATTTGCTTTGTTTAAAATTGCCACTTTTCTTCACTAAAACAGCTTTGTATCCTGGGAAAGACACACACACACACACATATATATACATATATCTATATATCCAGTTAAAATCTGTCCTATACCTACACAGGACTGCTAAGAAAGCTCCTGAGAACACTTTGCATTATTATTAACAACTTCACGTACACCATACAAATCATAACTTGTAAATAAAATACATTTTCAACCAAGTCATGCATCCAGAAAAAGTTTGTGTCGTTACAGAATTATACTTCTATTAGAGTTCACACGTCCTTGAGAGAATTATTCAAGTTATGCCACTTGAAGCATCCTGCTCTCAAACACACACACCGTTTCCCCGCAATGCTGTCCTGCGACATCAAACCCAGCGCCTGCAGGCACAACTCCAACCTTGAGGAACATGCCTTGCAACGACTGTACTCGATACAGGAAAGCACCAGGTGGCAAAATAAGGGCAAACAGCTTCAGGATCAATAAATCTCAGCTGAGATTTCCATATGGCCAACACCTTATGGGATGCGGCGGCGGCAGCATGAGAGCGAAGCGCAACTGCTTCAATTTAGGGCTGTTCCACAGCAAGGAAGGGGCATCAAGCTGTTTTGTCTGAAGAAGACAACAACTTGGGGAGCTGGACTAGATGACCTTTGGAGGTCCCTTCCAGCCCCAGCCATTCTGTGATGCTATGATCTCCTCACGGAAAATGATTTAAGCAGCACAAAGGGGAAACCTCAGCACTGAGAGCACCAGCAATTATTCCTGGGATTCAGTGAGCTCTTTGAACAGCTGGGTAGAATCAGAAGGAGAATGCACAAGGAGCATTAGGAGGCTATTTTTGACTCAATCATTAGCTCCATCTGCATTATTTTATACAGACTCATTTACTGAACAACCTTCAGCTACCACACACATTCTCAATATTGCCCGTGATTTTCCATATTAAACTCAAATTCAAACTGCTAAACTTAGAAACCATTCGAGATCTTTTCTTAGTCGATGGGTCATGAAAATCACTACTCTCCAGCAATGAAGACCAGCACTCTGTCTCCAATCTTATTCCTTTTGGTGTATCATCATGCCAAGCTCATCATCAAGAGTTCAAACGCAGAACTGCTTTGGTTTGTTTCTCGCTGCCCCACTGAAAGTTGGGGTTGCTCACCACCACCCTTGGCTCCAGAGGGTTGCCCTCTTTGGAGGTGACTTCAGCCTGCTGGGTCAGACTGAAAAAAGAAGCAGCAGCAGCAGCCCACTAATCCAGAGGAGACTTCAGCAATATACAATGAACTTTCTTCTATAATATGGTGGTGGATTAAAAAAAATAAAATAAAAAAAAAAATCACAATACTTTAAGTATTTCATTAGATATTGAAATATAAACCTTGGACTTTTCAGGCTCCAAGGGAGTACAACATTTTACTAGTACTCTTATCGAAGGTGAGCTTGAAATCCACTCACAAGAAGCAACGTGGACTCAGGAATTATGAAGTGCCTTTGATGCGAGGGCTGCCACTCTGCTTCTCTCCAGCACAAGTTCCCCGGAGGCAATAGCTAGAGAAGTCCTTTCCCCCTTCAACTAACTGAAAACAGCAACGAGAAAGTACTATTTGTTCCTTTTAAAGAAAGGAGCCAAAAACAATGGAAATGGTGAAAGCTACTATTGCTTCACTTAGATAACTTTGATTCATTGAGCTACTATCACAGAGCTAGGCACAGAGTCAGAAAAGTAGGAAGTATCAAAAAGGTCTGTGGAAGAAATGCTGTTTGCCAGAGACAGAGTGAAATCACTTGCCATGTTATAGAACATAGGTCTAAGTTTAACAAAAGGTGCAGCAAACATCTCAACTGTAAGCATTTCTAAGAGCATCCAATCACAAGCTTAAACAGCAAGTCTGAAACTTTGGGGAAAAAAAAAAGGTATCAAAATGAAGTTAAACTGCATTTGCCATTTGCCTCTGTCCTGAAGAGTGTGTAGCTATGAGCAGGACAGCTCCTGCAGCTTCAGATTTCAGTCAGCATTATTTTGGAGCTAAAGCAGATCACAACTGGATCACTAGAGAAATCACAGCAGTGCCCAGACCTTAAAACTACAAGCATTCCACTCGGTGAAGAAAATGTAGCACTTGATCAATTACTACATCAGTATCTGTGTGTTGATCTATCCCGACTAAACAACCAGGACAGGGAGCAGCTCTACCAAAACAATTATAGGCAATAAACATTTGTATCAGCAGTTTAAAAGGTGCATATTGATTAAGGAAAATGTTGTTAAAGAACTCCAGTAAGTCTCAACCAGTATACCTAAGGAATCCTGCAAGCCACACTTCCCAAGACTGATTGTTTATCTGAGGTCTGTTTTCTAATAGCTGGCATAATCAACAGACTATTTCAGTGCAAATTTTACCCCTCGAGTTTGATTTGGAGGGTGGGAAGCAAAGATATCTCCCATCTGTTCTCCTCAACATTTGTCCCAAGTCCACAATCCTTAAAAACTAATTCTGCTTCAGCATACACACATTGCTGCCATCAGTTTATTCTTCCAGTTTTCTGGCTGAAATCAACGCTTCATAATTTCATGAGAAAAATTCCACTATCTGGGAATACAACAGCTACAAAAGAAGAAACTTTTGTGATCTCCTGCAGTCACTGAATAATGTAAATACCAAGTTCACCAGATGAAACTGGAATTTTGACAGCTGGAGTCTTTAGTAAAATCCATGTATGTATATGCATAAAAAACCCACCAAGTTGTTACAGATGCTTATGCTCGGTCATCATTCATCTGCTTAAAATAAGCAAGTAATAAACTTACAAGCTTGTATCTTAAACCTTTTCTATTTTATTCTTCTCAGATATCTGTAAAACTCCTAAGATAACCAAAAGAGTTTCTCTTACCAACAAGCAGTCCAGCAGCTGTCCTCTCTGCACTTGCTTTTCTTATCATGAGTTAGCGAGGCAGTTCTTAATAACTGAGACCCTATCTACAAGGGAAGTCCTGACAAATGAACTATTTTGTCTAAAATCTAAAAAAAGTCTCCAAGGGCTTTTCAAACTGTTATCAAAAGATTAACATATCAAAGAAAATTTGGCACTGCTTGGAATGCCTTTTTTTTTTTTTGTCTTCCCCTCTCTTCCCTCCAGTGTGGCTGAACAATTGCAGGACTGTGGCTGGGCTGGCCGGAGGCTGCACTTCCAGGCATCAGCCACCCGGTCCAGCTCCTGCTATTCAAAGCCCAAAACCTCACCAGGAGCCTGCAGACAGTCCCAGGTCTGTGCACGAGTCCCTCTGATACTATCTGCCCAGCTAAAGGCACACACGCTTCTGACCAAACCCTTCCTCGTATTTACAGCCGCGGTGAGCGAAGACAACAACGTTCATTTTGCAGAGCTAACTGAGGATGGTAAAGGGGGTAGTTATAAAATCCATTTTCTGTCTCTCAGCACTTTCCAGTTTACCAGAGAGCATAACGAAGCAATCCCATACAGCAAACCAACCTGCCTTTGAGATCAAGGGCTGCAGAGCTGAAACAGGTAACTTGGTCACCAGTTCAACAGTGCAGAAATAAGTTCCTTTTCTGTACAGGACAAGGATCAAGCTGCACTGCTCTGGGAGGGACACAAAGGGCTAAAGAAAAGATTGAGCAAAGCAGAGAGAAAACACAAGACACATGAAAGAGGCCAAACTTTCAAGCCATCTATGTGCAGACATTAATACGAGCCAGTCTTCCTCAGATCTCTCTGTAATCACTGTCAGTGAACCAAGTACTGTGAACTTGTGCACGAAGAGAATTAAGACTAAATAAAATGTCTGATCTGTCCAGAAAAAGATCATGATACAGGTCAAACATCAATCATTTTCTTGAAATCTGATCTAGTGTCCTACTGAGTGGCCCTTCTGTCTCTCCCGAGTTCAAAAGGATCCATTATTGTGTCTTTAAGGGCTACTAAAAGACTAAAAATCCTTTTCCAGAACTCATCTACAACAAATGTACCCTCCATTAAGAGACACTTCATAGCCCTGGAGGTGAAAATTACACTTCTAAATAGCCTGATGTCACTGCAAGTCTTTCAGATTTCTGAACCAAAAAATATCTTAAGTGTGTTCTTAACTGTG
Organism: Actenoides lindsayi; assembly: GCA_025331215.1. NCBI lineage: Eukaryota > Metazoa > Chordata > Aves > Coraciiformes > Alcedinidae > Actenoides > Actenoides lindsayi. Next base: position 16,600 of record WTSP01003849.1, on the reverse strand, counting down.
CCTGCTGACAGACATCTTACTCAACTGTATCCTGACTGTCAAAACAGAGAAATTCTGGTTTTTATTCTGAAAATACAAAGCCAGACATTATTTCAGTCACTCAGAAATTAAAGGTTTCCCCACTTCAGAGCCATCCTCCCAATCCTTTATCACAAGAAGCAATCAACATCACAAGGTGACAGACCTTACAAAGGCGACGTTTACCACCAGGATTTGTGTTCCACAAACACATCGTTTCCACACCGAGAGCAGTTATCAAACCAAGTCTGTTTTCTCCACACCTTGAAGCAGAAGTTTTCAGCAATGGACTGCAGGTGGTGAGCAATGGCTTTAGGGTTACAGAACACCAGCTACTGCTCAAGCTCTGCCACACTGGCAGTTAGGAAACTAAAACTGAAGTACTGAAACTTGAAAGGGCGGGAGGAGGTATGAATGTATCATCTGGGACTATAGTCAGTTCAAAAATACATCAGATTTCTTGATAAAAATGAAAATCCAGGCCAAACACCAAAAGTTGCTCTGAATATTAAGCATATTTCAAAGTTTGATTGTTATATTATGCCCATATTCATATAAAACGAAGTAGTTTTTATCCAGCTACTAGCAGTAAAAACCAGTGAAAATGCTTCTTCAAAACTATTCCAGAAAGATTAAGAACTCTTTTCCTCCAGATCACAGAAACATTTCTCAGCAGGGAAAACAAACAAGTAAATGAATCTGTTCTTGACCCAAGATCTCCTTTGCCATCTTGCTAACGAGACCTCCTGGTCTACACACCACTTGGCAGCACAGACCGTGCAGAACTGTGTCTGACACATCATTTTCAATGCTTGCAGAATATTTAATGTGATGCTCGAATTGCCAGCAGCTGAGGAAAGAAGTTCTAGGTATGGCTTAACAGACCACACTCTAGAAAAAGCACACTTTCAAATGGAGCTCTAAAAATAGAAGGAAAACCCTTATCAGCTATTACTACTTGAAACTGCAGCTCATGCCCATGCCAACTGCCAATGAGTTCCACACACAATACCTGAAAAGCTGAATCTAAAACACTGACTTCATTTATAGCATGCGGGGCCAATAAATGATGGACAAGAAAAGAGGGATAAGAAGATATTCAAATTAAAATAAAACAAAAAAAAAACAAACAAAACACCAAACCACATACTTTTAGGAGCCAAATCTTCTCCAACTGTATCACATAACATGCTGCACACTTTATAAATCAATCACAAAAAAAAATACCCCAACAAACTTGAACAGAACATTTCAAGCTTTCCAGAGATGACACCAGAACTTCTGCCCATTGTGTCATGGACCTAACTCCCATATTTACTTTCCAGTCCTTCTCCTTTATGTAAGAGGTCCTGTTTCTGCACTTATAAAAGTTTCTCCACTGGCTGCTTTTTAAAAGATTAGCAGAACCTGCAGCCACTGAAAATAAAAAACAACCAACCAAAAGAAACAAAACAAAACCCATCAACCAAAAAGGCCCTTTTAAAACATGCTCTGCAGTAACAAATGTTCAAAGTTGATTTTAAAGGCTGTAAGAACCCCCTGCTAAAATCCACATTATGACATCTTGTCTCCAAACAGTGTTGTCAGGATCCATCCCTCACTCATTCATCCAGGTATCCCCTGAAAACTAACAGCTTCCAAAGCTCATTTTTATGGATTCCTACAGTCTTCAAGGAACTCTTCAATAAAGGCGTGCCTGTGCAAGGCATTTTTGCACTTCTAATGTGCCCCACTGTTGCCCCATCAACAGAGACAACTTCCACTTAGCATCCAGGCCCACGGTCGTGATGTGGGGCAGATGGGCTTACACCGCACCCTGGACTCAGAGGGACTCCTACACCTGAGCCGCAGCACAACACTGGAGACTCCTCACATCACCTGGCAAGCCTGACACCACGGGTGAGAGCCTGTCTTTGCCTACCCCCAAAACGAAAAGCCACACCACTCAAAGGCCACTTCAACACTGAAACAAATCACTTTATACCCGACACACAACTTAGCCAAAAGGCTGGGGGATATCATTTGTACGACCACAAAAACCAAGAGGTTATCACATTTTATTTCAACGTACACTGTGATGTGTTTAGACATGTAAATTTACATTTAGTTATAAAGCTTTCGGTATTATTTTGACATAACAATGTTTTTACAAGTTTGTAGTCCGCATTACACATGCAGAAGATATTCTTGAGAGGTGCCTTCCACGTGAGAAATGCACCTCACACAAAGGGAAGCTGAAGCAATGTGCAGCTCTCCCGTACCTCGTGGCTGAACCCTGAAATACAAAGTTATCCACTTAACGTACAACGAACGTTTGGGCAAGACAGACAAGCTAAAAGCAGTATGGAAAGATCAAAAATCCTCCAGCTATATTTTGAAAGGAGTTAAGGTTATAATTTGTACTACAAACAAAGCTTAACACTTTAGTCAACTAACCAAGCTCTAACAATAAGAATGACATAATAGTTTAATGAATACATGGAAATTTTACAAGTACACCAGCTAAATTTTAACAAAGCCCTCCACTCAATACCTATTTTATCACTTCCCATCTTGGGCCTTCTGTTATAATGCAAGCTTTTGTTTCTGTGTTTAGGCTTAAGGAAGACCATTGTATCCAACAATCACCAAACCAAAATTGTATTTACATTTGTAGAGTGTATTCTTTGTAAAGTATACTTTTTGCAGGCTGTAATAGCAATTGCAGTGTTTACAGTAGAATACATGCTACATTAAGGAAAGAATTCTACATCTAACAATAAACCCAGTGTCGTGATTCTTCCTGATAAAGAAGTGCTATAACCAATACTGTACTCAAAACTTACTCTCTTCACTGGTCTTCAGATTGTTATTTTCAGACCACTTAAAATTTTTTATTCGTGTAACAGCACGTGCATAAGTTAAGACATGCTAGAAAAGAATTTAGGAAAGCAGTCAGTCCTATCAAGGACAACTAGCCAAGCAATTCACCACTTAACATTCCCAGCATCTCATTTATCTTACTTCAAGCAGCAGCTATTTACATTAATGAAAATTTTCAACTGATAAATCAAGCACTAGAAGTCAAAATTGCCCAAAGCTTGTTCCCACTCTCAGGCACACAGAAATACAGATGTCCTTCTTTCCTCTTTAGACTTCTGGATCTCCTACCTGGCTGCCATGAGGGAAAGAAAACCTGTCCCACAGTCAGGGCATCCCATAAAGCATGTATTTATTTTAGATCCTTACCCTTTCTTTCCTTTCTTGGAAGAGATTTGGGTTAGAATTCACAGACTTTGACAATGGGGACAATGAAATGTTTTATTTATTCTTGGAAGGGAAAGTTAAACTGTTTCAAATACCTTGGGTAGGCATGGTGCCATTACACCCAGAGTCAGCTTTCAATACTGAGCACTGAAGCTGTTTCCAAAAAGACGTTCCTTTCTCACATCGGGTGGGAACTTTACTCAGTTCTTCTGTTTGATTAAATAACCAAGACTATTATGGTTAGCTAATGGAGATGGCAAAGATGCCCCATCCCAGCACCAAGAGAACCACAAGTATCCCAGCAGAGAATTGGGAATCTGAAGACCCAGATCTAGCAACAATGGGTCCTTTCAAGGAAGCATTTCCCCTCAGGGGCTGTGCCAAGAGCCCAACCTTTCCTGTGTGGCTGCCGCCTTATTGTGCAATGTAGAGTATCTGCTTCCTGGGATATATTTGCTTTTGTAGTATGGATGCTCAGTAAAGGGAGGCAATGACTTTTTTTCCTCTTCCTCTAAATTCTTGGAAAATATTTTTGAGGTTAACATAAGAACATCTGAATCAAATTTCTGTTTGCCTACAAGATCGTCAAGCGAAATCAGACTAATCACAAGATGAACTTTCCTCTAAAGTTCCAACATTTAACTTTTCTTTCCTCAACAGCACATATAGTTGGCACGCAGCTACGACTACAGCATGGTCTGAGAACCAGTCATACACATCACAAACGAGCAACCTGCTTCAGTGTCTTTCTTTTCTTTCCCATTGTACCTTTCCTGGCTCTCAGAGGAGCCCTGAGACAAAGCAGCAGTACTTCTTCACACCTTCCTCCAGTCACGATGGAAAACGTCAGAGATCCTTAAAGCTGAACTACGTGACTGCTGAATGCCCAGAGCATCTTCCAGATTAACAGGAAGAGCACCAAATTGTACTCGCTTCTAACAACTTATTCTGTAAGAAGATCTACACGTGCAAGTAAGTTCAACTCTAGCACCTAAACCCGGATTTTATAATATTTACTGGAAGTACAGTTTTTTTCAAATAGTCATACCAAACTGATACAAAGCCTTAAGTAGGTGGCAGGCTCACTGATCTCAGAACCACTTTAAGGGAAGAGCTCTTCTTGTGCACAACCAAGCCATCGATCAATAGAAATACTATGCAAGACAAACCCCCAAAACTAAATATCATAACAACATAACATAAAATACAGTTACAAGGCTGTATCAAAGAATTGCACACAATTTAGTATGTCAAGCAGGACAAGCTAATTGCCTCGATCAGATTCTAATAACTGGAATAAGTAACAGGAAAATCTGCAAGCAAGCTCCATTCAGAGATGAAACTGCTGTAGGAGACAATTTTCTTACACACAGGAATTTACACAGCCTGACAGCTTAGCTCCTGAAAATGTTTAATCTACTCTCAGAACTACCATATGAGGTAAGATGAGAAAACAGAGGAGGGAAAAGTTTCACTCCCTATGTCCATGAACAGAAGTTTATCATAAAGACAAGAAGAGAACAGATGCACAGGACTAAGCCTTAACTCGATGCCTCTGCCTGTACAATAAACTTTGGCCCACGTCCATCCAGGTCCCGGTCATTCAGAACAGTCCTACAAACCCAGAAGAGCTTTAGTAATTTAGTAAACAATTATCTCTCAGAGAAAGACTTCTACAATCTGTGAAATTAAATGAGCTCACAGCAGCCCACTACAATACATTTCATCATTACCTTAAAGAGCTCAGTCTAAATGATACTTTGCAATGCTTGTGTACCTCTTGGGAATCATTTCCACAGCAGCAGCAGCAGGAGACATCTTCTGTATAATGGAAATAAACTCTGCAAAAATCTGACACGGGATCTCCCTTCAACTACTGCAATTTTCTCAGTACTGACACATTCGGTGAAGGTATTCACTCTTGCTCCTCCCAGTAAGCAATGGCTTTTGGTTATCACTCCATTTATAGTTAACTTTTATCCTGCACACTTACCTAAAAGGAGAAGTTCTCCTTTAACATACCGTGCCTAGAGCAATATTTATGTCCACATCTGAGCTACCTTTTTTAGATTTTTTTTTTCTTTCCTAGCCTATAACATTTTTGTAACAGTACTAAGAGATGTAACTGTATCCATCTTCCCTGCTCTAAGGAGGAAAGTTAGATTTCTTAAAACACAGACTGAACTGTTACAAGTACATTAAATGTATCAAGGAGCACTCTTTCCTCAAGTGTTGACCTCACTAACTGAAACATCACCACTGGCTAACCAAATATTCAAATGTAGCCTCTTCTCAAATACCTCTACTGCTGATTTCCCCCATCAGCATGGTTTTTTCATAGTTAGGTGAAAACAGAGGTCAGCTTTCCAAAGCACCGTTAAGGACGGACAGGATCCTTCACATACATTAAATGCCTGAGTATCTTTTACTCTACACCCTTTGAACGAAGTAGAGCAGCAAAATAACAGTCCCCAAAAGGTCAGATCAAACGTGCACTTAGCCCAGTATCCTGAGGAGAGTGAGTCAAGGAGAGATCACAGGTAGAGTTGTATAATATTTCCCAGCAGACTCTCTCCAACCTCAGTGACTTGCAGTTCAAGAGCTTTGTGAGCCAAGTACTATATCATGTTATATAATATTAAGTAATTTTTCAATTATTTGGGGCACATTTTAAGCTTGTCAACATTCTGCAAAGAACTCCTGAGTTCATGAGGAAGGATTTTACTTATTTTCCCCCATCTACTACTTTCAGCTGAAGTCTCCTACACCTTGTATTTGAAGCAGCAGTGAAGACACCTTACTTCCTCCCCGTCACCTATGTTTCTTTTATAAGCTGTTTTACCCCACCCTTCAGCCCTCTCTTTTCATGTGAAAAGAGTAAGTTTCTCTTACAGAAGTCATACCATACTTTTGATCATCCTTGTGAGGATCATTCATAGTTCCACTATGTATCTTTGTTACAATCCCTCATAAGAATTTGCACTTGGCAAGTAACACATTAATGCCACAAATAAATTAGATAATAGTACACCACACAAATAGCTAACTAAGATCAGTTAAAACCCATTTTTCGTGAGCAGAAGTGGCTGTTTTCTCTCATACATACTCAGTCTTTACAGTTAAGTGGAAGAAGAGTCACACATTCCTAGGAGCACCTGCTGGTTATATTAAGTGCTGATGTTTAAAATAATCATCTATGGAATAGAAGCATTAAATACCATGATACATATTACAAAACAAAACAACCAAACAAAAAAAAAACCAAAAAAACCCCCACATTCTGTGTGGACATGGTTCTGGGCAACTGGCTCTAGGTGGCCCTGCTTAAGCAAGGTGGCTGGACAAGATGATCTCCACAGGTCCCTTCCAACCTCAGCCACCCTGTGAGTCTGCAATTCTACTTATCATACCCAGTATCTTTTCATAAAAAAAACATTCAAACAAAGGTGGCACACAGGAGAGATTTAAAAGAAACATTTTAACAAGTTTTCCTAAGTCACCAAGGAATTAAACTGGCAATTACATAGATAACAAATTCTTGATCATCAAGTCCCAGATCCCTGAAACATCTCTAGAACGCGAGACGTTCCCATCAGGACCATCCCCACAAGCCAGTTCTGATGAGCACAAGTCTCTCTGGATTTCTGGTTTACAGGATGAAGATATGCTTCCATTCCAGACGGTGCCACAGCATGAAAATCCCCACCCCTGCCTTACACTTTGAACCCCACAGTAAATGGATCGAGGGTAGAGCACAGAATATATCTGAGAACACTCCAAACACAAAGTAAGCAATGGCTTTTTAGCAAAGGAAGACAGGGTGGACATTCACAATTTACATACAAGTGACCACAGGGCAGTTCTGTCAAAGGTGACTCCTCACACTGAAGCTTCAGCTGGATCCTAAGGCATAAACTGAACCCCTTGTAGAGGCTTTGGAGTCCTCAAATTCACATGGCCCTTACAGAAACTACAGAAGAGTAGCCTGATTCCAGATGCAGTAAGTTGCCCTTAGCTGGCAAACCCAGAAAGATACCTAGCAAACCAGTGTAATTAATTCAATGAGGAATGCACACATGCAGCTTTCTGATAGACATTAACTTAACTCTCACCTTACCTGCAAACACACCAACCACTCACAAGAGCTTTTAAAAATGCCTTCATTTATCAAGGTAGAAACAAAAGAACTTAGAAAAGACCCAACTTAGCCACCATCACCACTCACTGTATGAGCACACACTCCAAGTTCTCCTTGGGCACAACACTGTGGGAAGGAAATAAACAAGCAACTGCTTTATCTGAATGAAGGTCAAACAACCAAAAAGGTTTGGAAAAAGACCAGAGCTCTGAACGTTACCTTATTTCTATGAAACATTTAGAAGGGAATCAGCCACAAATGACTGTATTTGTATTATCTTTTGAGCTGATGTTCTAGGTATCAAGCCCATTTTCATAGTGGTATTTAACAGATATACTACCACACTTTCAAAATCAAGAGATATTTAACTTTGCTGAAAGCAAAATTTGCATCCAAGGAATGAGGATGTTCCCTGATGGAGGAAAGCACAGACATAAAACACACACTTTGGGAACCTACCAAAGATAAGAGGGGAGGACATGACAAAACACCACACAGTACCACCCCATGAACTTAGCAAACTCAACTGCCTAGGTGTTGCTCAAGGTCCACAATATCAAAAATTATGGTCTCCAAGGAACATGAGCTTTACGAAAGGTGAACAACTTCAATCTAGCAATAAGGCAACAGAAAGCATTTTCTCAGGCTGCACACCAAAATATTCTCAACCTCACACAGCTTTGTTGACAGCAGCTAACCAACTAGCACAGTTACTGTCTGACCACAGCCAAAGTTCTCCTACCACATCCATCAGTGTGACAGATAGTAAGAGTCACCTGACTTCAGCTGGACAGACAATTATGGCACTTAACACACTACTGCTTCCCAGACATTTATGCCACTGAAGGGTAACAGTGAGTAGAAGAAACTGAGGAACTCTACATTGGTTCCATGTGCAAGATGCAGACCACGCAGCTTCAAAACACTTCACACTGAAACCTGAGCAAAACAATCCTATCATCCATTCTACCAAGGGATTTAAGTGGACCAGCAAATTCCAGCAGAGCAGCGACACAGCAAGACAGCAGCAATTTAACTCCTCAGATAATCACTACTGAAATGAGCACAGGCTAGGAGCTGGTGTTACAAATGCTACTAGCATACCAGAACCAGCTCGAGGCACAGAACTCCTTTCATAACACGTGCTCAGAATGAATTATGCCAACAGTCTCACTACTGAGAAAGGTTTGACTCCCTGGGGAAGGGATGTTGGATAAAGGAAAGGGTGCCACAGGGGAGAGCACTAGGAGGACACCTGCATTTGCATGCTGCAGAGTAAGGACTCTTGTCAATCCGACAATCCCTTATTTTTCACAGTGCTCACCCCCACAAACAGCAGACAATTTGTGTGGTGAAATATTATGTGTGTCCCTACATTCATGCCTGTTTATTACTGTAGCAAACCTATCTCTGCTGGAAAAGACATGGTCATAAAAAGATGCAATTTCTATTGCAAATAAAACCCAAAATCTGTAGATCAACTATCGAAACTTGAGAAGTCAGGAGCCCAAGTATACTTTTAAGCAACAGAGACTACACAACAGCAGTTTTCCAAGCACTTGTGATCCCTCAGACACATTACACCTGCCTCTGCTCCAGATACATGCTCTTCACCATGGGATGATCTCACCAAAACACTAGATAACTGTCGCAGCAGTACAAGTGTACAGAACAACACACAGGCAGAAGCTGTGTTTCATCCAGGCACTGTTGGCATTTAAAGCCTGGCTGTCCAACCTGGAGTCAAAACCATTACTACTTTTCACACCACAGGTCTTCAGTATTGCCAGTGTTAAGGTTCAGTAGATTGCCCCTAGCAATAAAGCGTGGTTGCTATCTCAAGACCCTCTCTTGAAGCACTAAATTATTGTTTTTGTGGTCCTCACCAAATGGACCAACTCAAGATGGGGTTAATCCAAAGAATGCACTCTGCAAGACTGCACATTGGACAGCTCTTTTATGTTTCTGCTTGAATTACCAGTTGGTCTGAAAAGAACTTATTGCTGGCTTGTCAGATCTGGAGTACTGCTATAGTGACAGAAGTACCAGTTTGAGACATCAGCACCCTCAGCCAAAGACTGCTCAAGCCAATGGAGCAACCCTTTGAACTCCCTGGGCTTTGGATCAAGCCTTCACAACTCACTGACACTGGCAGATATGTTAGGACTCATCCACTCTAAGATGAAAACAGCTCCTCTCAGAAACAGAGGCAAGGAAAACTATCCCTCTGCTCAGAGAAAAAAATAAATCTCTAGCAATTCAACAGAAATAGGACTTTTGGTTACAGATGAATTTCCTGCAAAGTTATACAAGTCAATAAATGCTATTTATTGTATAGGGTGAAGGTAAAGTCAGGCAGGTAATGCAACGTAACTGCCAGCACACAGAACAATCTCCACATTGGAGACCAACCCTTACCTATGTCACTGACCTTTCAGCTTCTGCCATCTACAACTGCATTAAGCATATCCTCCCAAAGATAAGATCATGGCATTATTGACGTTGAATGTTGTGGCAGATCTAAAGGCCAGAGTTCACAAGGGTAACTGTAACTTTCTGCACTGATTTGGAGACACAGTAAGACAGCAAAATACATAGGTTTAATTAAAAGCATTTCCACACATTCCAGTTGTCTCATAAACCAATCACTGAAATAGAAGGAATAGTGGGATCCTTTGTTCTGCTTTGTCATGCAGTCTACTGCAGACAATCAAAAGCAATTCTAAGAGTTCATGAAAATGATGATACATAAAATAGTGTGGTTACACACACCGTTGACTTTCTCTCCCCATCCTCACTTAGGCTCCCTGTACTGGTGAATATACTGAAGTATGCACCCTTCAAAAAGATCAAAGCCAAAGGTGGGCCTTTCAGAGTATGGATCAGAAGAATTTGGATTACCACCTGGGTCTAAAGCAGTAATCTGAAGCTACTAAGACTACTAAAATGATTGGAAATTCCTCAGTGCTCTGCTACACAGAAGTTACACACACACAGGACTTTGCCATCCTGTAGAACCTCCACCACTGAGGTACAGATTTTGTACTGCAGCACAAAAAAGCTTGCAAGAGGCAGCATCCAAAAGAAGAGAGGAACATCCAGATCACTGTATGTTTCCAAACAGATACAAGCACCATGGTCTAACCATTTGAACCTGTGCAAGGTCTAAACTCACATGATATGACCAAGCAATGGACAGAAAGAGTCTATTTCCCCCTCCTTGGCCAAGATTTGATACAAACTAAAACCAGAATCCTATAAAATGAGATTAAAGGGATGTTAATAGTGAGTTTAGTCTGTCCCCAGCCTAAACTAACTGCATCAGCCTTTCTCAACACACAAATTTGTTTTTAATGGCCACCAATAAAACACTTCTCAATGTACCATTTTTACTGTGAGAAAGTTAAAAGCTTTCCTTGCTAAAACTTAATCCCATTTCAACCTGCCCATCACTGTCACTGAAAATAGCATTTCCTTCTTACAAATCTTTTAAATACTTGAAATCTCTTACATTCCCCTTAACATCCTCATCTCTTGCCAAAATAACTCAGAATTTTCTTCCATCTTTATGAAGTTGTTTCCTTGACTGCTGATCATTTGTGTTTCTCTCCTCTGAACTCCTTCCAAGTGGTCCAAATTCTTCTTGAATTTTGGCACCCAAAACAGATGTCTGGGCACTGAGACCAAGAGCAAATAAAGCTGAGAGATTAAACTTTACATCTCGCAGACAATACTCCCGTTTAAACACCCCAGCAAGAGATCTGCCTTTTCTGCAAACAGCATGACACTGACTCATGTTCAGCTTGTGATCCAGTACACCCCCAGGTCCTTTTTCTAGTACCTAACCCGTTATTCCTCATCCTGCATTTGCACAGCTGATAATTCCTGCCTAAGTGCAGTACTCTGCATTTGTCCCTACTGAATGTCATTCTGATTTTCAGGTCATTTTGAACTCTCATCATGTCCTCCAACACATAGTCCCTGAGAATTTAATAGGCATATTTAATCAGCCAGTTGACTGATGCTTTCATTAAAGGCAACCGTACCCAGGACAGAACCCTTCACACAACCTCTCATTTCAACACTGAATCATTAATTACTGTTCTCCAAATAGGATCATCTACCCAATTTTGCCTGTTTCCTAGACTACTTTCCCTAGGTTATGTCTCCATTTACTTATGTTGCCATTAAAATGTAGAAAACCTTATTTAATAAATCAATCAGGAGACAAGACCTCTGATCCTTTCGCCATAGCCACAAAGCCTTCTGCTCTGCAATAAAAAGGTATCAGACTTTGCACACAATTAGTTTTGCATCTCACAAATCAGCTCATGCTGTTATTCTTCTCGTAATTATCTTCCAAGCACTAGAAAGCAATGGTTGCTTATTAATCTCAACTCATGGAAAAACCTTTGATAAAGTGAGCTGCCAGACTTCAACTCCTCTTCCTCAGCTCTCTTCCACTGTAACTCTGAGGACTCATTCTTTGTCTTCTAGTACTTCTGCATAATACTGCATTCTGAGCTGTTTGGAGAATTGTACAGTAAAGCTTATCGGGGCCAGCTGACACAGGAACATCTAGTGTGAGTACACCCTAGTGTAAAAATACTACCTCGTTGCAAGTGTTAGTAAGATCAAGCACCTGCATGAGAAGAGAAGCAAAACAGGCGCTAAGCAGCTCAAATGTTCTGCACCTACTGCAGATAGATCAGAAAAGAAATTTCCCAGTCTTTCTCCTGCTATTAACATACCTCCACAGGAACCTTGCTGGTTGCAATTCCCTTTTGTACTTTGGCCTTCTCAATATCTACCTATACTCTTCTTTTATACACGTTCTTCATCGTGTGACCCACTTTCATGCTTGAAATCTTTTTTTTTCCCCTTGCATCCAAAGCATCAGTAAAATCTCATATTACAAGTTGGTCCTACTACTTCATTTCTCAAAGTCTCCCCATTCTGCTGTTCCATCTCCTACCCTTTATAAGGATCACAAGCTCTGATTTCATAGCCATTGCTATTTATCACCATTCATTTTGACATCCTCCAGGTAGAATAAAATCTACACAAGTTGCCATTTTTATTGCTGTATGTACCTTCTAAACTGAAAATGTCACCATCGTGTAACTTTGATAAAGGTCAAAAAAGAGTGAAGTATTTTGATTTTGAAGGATGGTCTTTTGGTCTTAAATACCACATAAAAATCTCAATCCAGCTAAGTAGTAATGGACTTGCTACCATTTCCAGCCCCTGATCCTGTTCCAAAGAGCTGGTTTAAGATGAACACCACAATGCCAAAACTCTAATAAACCACAACCACAAAAGAGGGCTAAATTCTTTCAAATGAAAAATACACAATGAAAAAAAATGAAAATACAGATTGAATGTAAAATGCAGCCAGTTCTGGTAGGGCTGACAGGATTCCAAACACGATTGATACTGCACCACATCATCAGATCAACCAGCTTGACTCCACAGCCACAGAGATCTCTTCCCAACCCCAACCCAGGCTCAGCACTCCTTGCAGGTGGTGCTGAAGCTGCATATGTTAGAACAGGAATAGCAAGATACAGTACTTCAGATTTTTGTGTAGATCACACCTATAACTCCTGAACAGTAATAGTGACTCACCCATCCTTTTTTATTGGAGTCTGCCCTTCAGCTACCAAAGACTAAAGTTTACAGTCTTTTCTCAATCAAGAAGAAAAGTGTCAGACTTGAGGCTATAATACAACTACAGTTTACTACAAATTGAACTTTTGTTCTCCAAGCAGATTATTTAACTAAGGAAGTAGCTTTTTGTATGAATGAAAACTATTTTTAGCTCATTGTGTAACAGTGAAAGGGAAACCCTTTAGCATTACTGTTATCTAAACTATTTTTTTTTTAATGTCTAATTGGGAAATTAGGATTTTGAACCAGACTTTGTTCTGTACGAGCTCTCCCATGCTAAACATAACCAGACCCAAGCACTAGACAGAATGCTGAGGAGGGTTTTTTGCCACTGAAAGAACACAGAACCTACTCATTTGCACAATACCGTGTCTACAGACCCAAAGCAAGTTGGGCCACACTAGATGTCGCGCTGTGGAGACTGGTAATCCCTGCCCCAAAAAAGCATACACTGAAACACACACAGTTCCACGAGTCTTTAAGCCATTCAAAAGGCAAATCTAAACACACACAGCAGAAGCACATGTTTACATTATGCTGATACTGTTTGGGCATTGACAAAGTGAAATCTAAGACTGCCCCCTTTTTTCTAATTTCCCAAACTCAGCGTTTTAGAAGAATTAACTAAAGGACTTTATTTCACAAGGTATTAAAAGAATGAAAACTCTTTCCTCTGTGCCAGCTACCATTAGGTTCACACCAGGCAGACATTTAATAAGGAAAGTGCTAGAACAGTTCTCCCCAGCCTGCTGTTTAAGATGCTTAAAGGTATCACTCAAGACAATTTTCACACCAGAAGTAATAGTTCCTACAACAGACCTTTGACAAGCTAAGTCAAAGCAATCCACTGTTGGTACTGTGCAGAAACAATGCAAGCAGTATCTGAAGGTTCCCAGAAAAAGGAACAAGGGTGCAATGGGGTTAAGATGCTTGATGAAAACCTGGCCTTTCCATGTCAGTTCCCAGTTCTAGTGAGGATTTCCTCTGTGACCTTGGCAATCCATTCGGACTTGGCTTTAAATAATAAAAAGGTGTTTTAATCCTGCAGAATAAATGGAATTTGCCTTCATGCCACTGAAAATGCGCGTCTTGGTGATCGTTTCATACTCCACATCAAAGACAGTGAGGACACGACCTCCTCAAGGCAAATGAGAAAAATTAAGCTGAGGGCTCTGTGTCAATACACATGTTTTTTTCATTTCTTTTTAAAAATAATATATTAGGACCACGGCAAAACAGCCTGTCCAAGGCACCATGCCTGTCACACGGCACACCAGCAGAAGACTGAATCACAAAGTTTCTCAAGTGTACTCAGCCAGCGTGACGCAACTTCCCTCCCCGCTGGGCAGTCCCCCCGCTCCCTTGCCAGGCACTGCAAGCTGCCTGACCACACAGCTAGGACCTTTCACCCCTCACTCCTCAGGGCAGGGGTGATGAATTAGTGCCTGCCCAAGACAAGCCCTCCCTAGAGGAGAAAGGGATGAATGAAGAAGAAATACAGAGGCAGACACTTGATTCTAGAAGACAATCAACAAAAAATAATTAAAGGGTGAGAGCATAATGAGCTCCAAGTCTAGAGAATGCTGATGGAAGACACCAAGAGATCATCTAGAACAGCACCGCTGCTCCTGGGAGGTACTCGGGAAGGAGGCAGCTGCTGTCCAGCAGCTCTGCTGGGGACAGCGTCTGCAGAACAGCTTGGATCCCTTGCACTGCTTTCTCCTCCTTGTGCCACGCACAGCCAGCTTTGGATAAAACCCAAGTAAAGAGGAAGATCTCTTACCCATTTCCCAAAGCACTTCGAAAGCAGAGTACTTTGGAGCACATCAGCCTTTCCTAGCTGACCTAGGTGCTCACACTGGAATGCTGCACACCTCCAGGAGCCAGTGGTTTTCCTCACAGGTAACCACCAGCACCAATAAATTTCCAAGCCAACTATGCAGTTCCAGCGCTTACTCAGCACATCTTCTTTCAACTCTGTAAAGTTGCATTAGTGTTAGACAACAGGAAAACACAGCTCACCAAGCCAGCAGTACGTGGCCCTCACTGTCACACTACAGGCCGAGACGAACGTGTCCTCGGTGTAAATGCACTCAAGATCTATTGCTGTCACCCACGACACAGCTACATGGACAGTGGGTTTAGGAAGGCCCCACTTACACCAAAGAGTCTATTTAAATAATGCCCAAAAAAGCTGTTGCACCACAGGTTCAAGAAAAATCAATATTCTACAGGAAATAACCCAGTGTTGTACAAAAGTCAGCTTCACTTTAATAGAAGGTAAAAGCAGCAACTCTTTCAGATACGACAGAATTGATGGCAGCAAAATATAGCTAACCTGTCTGAAGAGCCAGTGTGTGGACAAATCTCATACGTACAACGGCTGAGTCACCTACAAAAAAAAAATAAAATAGTCAGAGGAATGAATTAAGTGAAAATTAATGGCCCTAGCTAAGAAAATACCGTACGGCTCTAGTGAGTGCATCCAGCAAACAGGTTAACAAGTTCAGAAACTGGAACAAAATTCTCTGCAAGCTGAGATGAAGAGGAAGCAGTCAGTGAGGGTGGGCAGGCAACTATCGGTGCTCCCATTAGAACAGCCGAGTTGGCCATCTCCCACTGCTGGGGGCTACTCGACCTCAGCTGAGGGAGGCAGCAGCTTCTTGAAGGGCTCCAAAAGCCTCCACCTACAACAGCACCTGCGGGGATTCCCCTGGGATCCCAGTGGGAGAGCCAGTGGCAGCAGCAAGCCTGCAGTGTCAACACTGCAGACACTTAAGGGCGAGAATTTGAGTAACAACACAGTTTTTTAAGCTGACTCATCAATCCCGTTTCTAGTTTGTGTTCAACTCGCCCAGTAGTTATCTCTGAACGAGCACAGAGAAGCCCCCCTCTTCGGGCTGAGGCAGCGGCTGTCAGAGGTGCTTCCAGCGTGAGATCACCACCTCCACAGCTCAGGTGATAGCGAAGCACTCCGCAACCTTTGTCAGGAGCAGTACAACGCACTGACTCATCTGCTGAAAAATGGATGATGAGACGCGTGGAGCCCTCGGCCTTGTACTCTGCTGGGAAAGTTTGTCCCCGGCTCAGCAGCACTCGTGTTCCCCACCGACCCCGCTCTACCGAACACACCGAGGCGCGCCAAAGCGGCACAAGGCTTTTTTAGGCGCCCTGCTCGGTACCCAGCACCCCCGGGCGGGACTGAACGCGGGGCAGGGCGGGCGGAAGCAGCGCGAACGGGGCTGCGGGCTGCTGAAGGTGCCACCGAGCGCCCGAGGCAGGCTCCGGGGTGAGCCCGCCGGGCCGCCGGGAAGGCGCCGCACGTGTCCGCAGACCGGCGGCCACCGGGCAGCCGCGCACGCCGCGCACACGCTGCCGGCCGCACGCCCGCCCCTCCCCCGGGAGGCAGAGGCTGCCCCCGCCGCCAGGCCCGCTCCGAGCGGCGCGGGGGGCCGCGATTCACCGCGGCGGCCCCGCCACCGCCGAGCTGGGCCGCCCCGCGGGGGGCCGCGCAGGCAGCGGAGAGGC
>WTSP01003848.1:132780-174179 GCA_025331215.1 Actenoides lindsayi | reverse complement strand
TTCCCGGCAGCGCCGGCCCGGACCGTACCGCCCCGCGCCGTGCCTGGGGTCTGGCGGTGGCGGAGCGGCCCGGGTCTGGCCGGGCCGTGCGGTGCCGTGGCGGGGGCGGAGCGGCGCGGAGCGCGGACAGCCGGCCGCGGGAGACGGCGCGGCCGCGAAAGGCATGCCCATGCCCATGCCCGTGCCCGTGCCCGTGCCCGTGCCCGGCGGCGGGCGGTGAGCGGCCATGCCGCGCAGGGCGGAGCGGTGCCTGCAGATCGCCCCGCACTCCCTGGCCATAGTCCTGGGCGCCGGGGCCGGGGGGCAGGCAGGGGCCGGCGGGGGAGGCGGCGGTGCGGGGCCGGCGGCGGAGCTGGGCCGTCACCGCATCGGCTACGAAATCTTCGCGGACTTCAAGCGGGAGAACATGCAGCACTTCTGGGACCGGCGGGCCACGGCGGCGGTGGCCGAGACCTTCTTCCTGGGCTGGATCGACGAGCAGGTGCTGCTGGTGCAGGGCAAGGAGGAGCACCTGGAGGTGCTGCGGCAGGGCTGGGCGCGCCGCTCCCTCAAGCCCCCCAGCGGCTTCCACATTAAGTGCCTAGGTAGGTGCCGCCGGGGCCGGGGACCGTCTCCGCCGCGGGCGGGGGGGAGCGCGGCGGCGGCGGCTGCACGGCGGCGGAGCTGCCTCCGGAGCGCCGGGGCCCGGGAAGAGGGGGGCCCCTCCCCGCCGCGGGGTTTGCACCCCCAAAAGTGGATGGGCACGAAAGGAGAGAGCGGGACAGGGCCGGCGGCGTTGGAAGGATGCGCCGCGAGTAAAGCGGGGTTCGCCAGAAGAGCTGCGGGCGGCATCGGTAGGGTCAGGTTGGAGAGGTGCGTTGCCCCGTTTCCGCCAGCGGGCGAGGTTAAACCGTGCCGTGGAAATTCGGGAATACAGCCCTGGCAGGGCGAAATGCCGCTCTGCTGCTGCTGCTGGCCGCCTTCTGCCGCTCGCCCCTCGGGCGTTTCGCTGCAAGGGGATCCCGCACCCTCCTGAGCTGCGAGACCTCTCCGCAATTCAGGAGCAACCGCTGACATTGACAAGGAGTGTGAGCTTTTAACTAGAGTTATAATCACTTCATGAAAAAAAAAGAAACCCAATAATTTTTAGCTTTAGAAAATTTTTTTTTTAAAGTTAACTGTAGCATTTCTAGGCTTCCTAAAACAATACTTCACTTTATCTTTGGACCTACTCAGGTCACAGGACTGCTGTGAAGGTGTCTTCCATAGCAAGAAGTAGTAGCAGGAGATGAGGAATGTATGTGGTTTTCTGCAGTGCAAGGCAGGTAGCTTTTGGAGCAATAAATGACGAGTCTGCCACACTGCTGTGGGCTGAAGATCCAAGCTGCGGTGTGATCCCCCAAGGGAGCCCCGCTGGTGTGCACTGGGGCCTAGGGAAGAGCACATCTCTTCCTAAATTTTCTTCAGGAAAAAAAAAAGAAGTTTTCGCATGGACAGCAGAAATGTTTGGTGCACTAATTTTGACACGAAAAAAACCCCAAACCTCTAAGAAATAAAGCTGTTACTATTTGGTGTGTGTATTGGGGGTGTATGTATTGGGGAGTCATGAAGAGCAACAGTTGTGAAGTTTTCCTTAGGATTTAAGGTAATTTGCAACCTTCACAGCTTGAAACACGCAGCCTCTTTTATGGAGAAAAGACAGATTGTGAGAATTCGTTTTATTGCTTTCAAGGTCTCGTTGCTTCCCACATCTGCTGCAGAGGTGATGGTGAGGCAAGCTGCCTTTTCCTTATGTACAACTGCTATCATCTGTGTCTTGTGTAGCAGGCACCTGGCACAGGTCACAGAGATAGAGATGCTCTGTCTGCACTGGGACTTTCAGACCCTTAAGATGGGGAGCTCCCGTGCATTTCTTTTAAGAAATATGAGTGAAGTTCTTGCAAAGAATGAAGCATGAATATTTGACGTGTCTCATTTTCCTTTTTTAACCTCAGTTTTGAATGGTTTTTAGCTGTCGCTGTCCTTCTGGAATAGGTGATACAAATGCTGATTACTACAGTCTTGACTCTTGCCTGGTTTTGAGACACTTCTCTGTTTCCCCATCAGACTTACTCAAATATTACCATTTCTTTCTGCTGAAGGGGAAGCTCAGGCCAAGTTGCCCATTTAAAAATGAGATGATGGACCTTTTTTTCCCCTCATCATAGAGAAATTCCCTCTGAACCTCTGACAACAAACCGGTGTTGGAGAATAGGTGGTAAATCCTATTCTGGTGATGAAAAGTTTTCTGCGTTCCACCGATACTTAGAGGAGTGTAAAAAGTTGATAGACGGGTAGCAGACTCGAGTTGTGGCTGTGGTTTGGACGGAACTGCTGTTCACGGCCAGCAAACGAGAAAACCTGCATGTGCTTTCCACCCAAGGCTGTTAAATTCTTGTGACTTCACTTTTGGAACAAAGCGTGGTGCTACGTGTGGAGATGTGGGCAGTGGTTAGTGCCAGCTGCTCAGTGGAGCTTGTGTGGGCTTTTTGGCTCCATCTGCACTGAGGAGGAGGAGCTCTGAAATGGGTGCCGTTGCCTGATGAAGTGTAAGGGTCAGCATTTGATTTTTGGGGTGCCCCTTGACCCTACCCATTGGGTGACATTGCTCAGCCTGCTGCACAGGAGGACTATCGAAGGCTGAGCTCTGACCTTGACATTGCCAAAGCCAGACATGGAATGTAAACAAGTCTTTGCGGCCCGTTCTAAAATACGGAAGCACAACTTTTGCTAGAAGTTCATGTTAATAAGTAAGCTCACTGGTGTTTAAATAACATGCATTCCTTGCGGGGTTATCTTCGCTGTGAATTTACAAAAGACTGTAGCCAAAAGTTTTAATTTGACTTTAAAAATAGAAAAGGCCTCTCAGTATTTGATTAAAGGCAGTGAAAGAAGAGCAGGGGCCTGCTGGGGTCTTACCTGTTGTTCAGTGTCCTTAGCTGTGGCAAATCAGAGGGGAACATTGAATTATTTATTTATTTTTTTTTTAAACTTTTTTTTTTTCCTCCCACTGCCTTTTTTCCACACCCAGACTGATAATTCAGGTCTTGGTGCCTAAGTAGATTCAACTTGCACTTACTGTAAAGTTAGGTATTTAAAGAAGAGTCAAAGTAACGGGCCTGGCCCATGGGCATGAGCATCTGCTTGAATGTGTGTGATTGTATTTTCAACATAATTAGGTGTCTAATGTTTAAACTGTTGTGACTTATTTATGAGCTCTCTCATGCTTTAGTCTCCACTTTGCAGCATTGAAGCAGTGAACAGTGCACCTACAGGCAAGAAGAAAAAATCCCTGTATTTTTCAGCTTTTTAAAAAATGTGGTGGGTATCTTGGGCTGAGAGAAAAGCCTGCCTGGTTGGGTGGTGAGGAATAGTAATATTTTACTGCTGTTAATAAATAACTGATGGGATCAAGAGGAAAACATGGCATGGTATTTTTTATGAAGCTGAAGTTGCTGTTTTGTGCTGCTCTGGCCAGTCCGTAGCCCCCATGCTGCAGTGGGAGTAGAAGGTTGCTGTGGCCAGGTGCAGCAGGCTGGAGGGTTGGTTCTTGTGTTTTCTCTTGGCTGGATGGCTGCTTGCAGAAGGGTAGGGGTGGCTTTCTGCTCTGCCTGCCCCTGGAGTCTGGCTGGGATGTGGTAGCTGGAGGGCGAGCTTCTTGCCCCAAAGCACTGTGGGGAGAGTGTCCCAACTTCCTCCTGCTGCCTGGCAGGGGACAGAAATGCTTCCTCTTCTTGGCTGAATGACCTCCATGCGCAGGTGCAGAGCTTTGGACAATGCTTCCCCATCACCTGCATCGTTAACTGCTAACATGACCCAGAAGGTATGACTGCAGCTTGACTTTCAAACCTCTGCTGGTGTTGCTGACGTTTCTTGTTCGTTGCGGTCCAGAGCCTTGGCTGGTCTGGTGAGTAATGGGTTGTGGTGGCCACCGGGATAACAACTGAGGGGAAAAAGCAGCTGAGGAGGAGGAGGGAATGCTAAACCTCGAATACACATAGCATGTTTTTTGCTGCTGGGATTGTAAAACCAGGAAGGGACTTGTCACCAAATGGTCTCTCCATGTTTAAGTCATGCTGGTTTGATAATGAAAAGTTCATTAAAGCGTAATCTGTAGTTAGCAGGAGCTGAACGGTTCTAGTATGCTTGGTGCAACTGTATCTGAGCCAGTAAGTAAGGGATTAAAATTCATGTGAGGTTCCAGTGTATGGAGATTTGACTCTTGAATTGTAAGATTAGACCCTACCATGAAACAGGGCAGGAATATCAGCACATCAGCAAGTTGCTTTAGTGCCGACAGTTCAGGGCATGAGATTATAACAGATGAAGTGCTCCTTGTGTGACTTTAAAACTCAATTCTCTGTCAGTTTTCTTAGACTAAATGCTTACACCATAAAAGCTTGTTCAGTGTCCATTTTTGCAGTGGTCAGAATTACTTGGGTGTTAGGAAATTGCTGCGTGTATCTAGGTTCTTAAATTGGCTGGAGGGGAAGCTTTGGGAAACATAAGCAGTCTTTGAATAAATAACTCCCCCCCCAAACTAGCACATGCTAAGAATGCTGATTTTGAGAGTCAAGGACGTGCTATTCAAACCTATAGATCCTGTGATGAAATTAGTTGTCTTTGGTAAGAGTGATTTGAAGCTTTCTTGCAACTTTGCAAGGCTTTTGCAACTTAAGTCTTTAATGAGCATTATTATTTTAATAAGATCTCTGTCTTTGACACACCTTCCATTTGCACCCACTAATATTTGTCATTCTGGAAGCTGGATTATTTTTTTTCCCCCTTCAGCTCTTCTATGCAAGGCGCTGCTGGTGTAGCAGGATGCTCCACCTCATTTTTGTGTCTTCATCGCCTTTTGTGTTCCCAGCTGAGACTTCCTTCTGTATCTCTTGCACTTGATTTCTGTGTCTCGGACAATGGGCATCTTTGAGAGGTTTTCATACGCTTCATGGAAGGGCCATGACCTTTTGTAACGATTGCTTGAGAAGAAGTGACCAAACTTTATAATAACCCTTCGGTCATGCCCAGAGCAATTTCTCCAATTAGAAGCTGATGTTTCAAATGGAGTTTTCCAGAGATGTATGTGCAATAATTAAACTAACTAGCAGGAGTTACAATTCAGCGAAGTCGGCAGGGCTGGGCTGTTGTGCATTGTTCCTGCTTGACCAGGCGTGTGGGGGGGGGACTTTTTTGCCACGCTGGGAGCTGGAGCTAAGTGGTCCCTTTCTTTTCTCTCCCTGCCGTGTTCTCTCTTGCTACCAAAAATTAAATTAACACCCCAGCAGTTTAGGTTCAGTAGTTTTCACAGTGAGTTTTCCAGTCATTAGTGGGTGATTATGGTGCAGAGTAGACTGTTGGACATTAAATGTTATTCATCTATAGCCAGTCATAAAAGGTGAATTGTGTTTCTTTCTCCCAATTATCTCCTTTATATCATGACAATTTCTTTTCAGTATGGGAGCATTAAGTTTCACAGTAATAAAACCTCTGAGGAGGAGTTTACTGCACACTCATCTACACCTGTTGTAAATCCCCTGAAATTGCCATGGCATACAATTTTTTTTTCTCCTATCCCACCCCAACTTAGAGCCAGTTGCAGATCCACTAGGCAGTTTTTATATCTGTGGGGAAAAAAAACAAAAAGAAAGTAAATTTAAGCTGATGGCCTGGCTGAGGTGCTTATGAATCTAATCTCAACTTTGGGCAAAGAACTTTGCTGATCACAAGTGTTGGGTCGGTCCTACAATCTACTTTGTAAAAGCAGCTTTTAAAGGCTGGGGAGAGAGAGGCGAGAACTAAATGAGTATGTACTGCATATAAAGTGCCTGATTTCTCAGTGTGTGGTTCGTGCTTGTGCTTTGAGAGTGAAAACTTGGAGTCAGAAATGCTTTTTGCTCTTTAAAGAAAGCTGTGGATGGTCTGCAAGTCTAATGCAGGTTGTCTAAACTGTATTGTGAAAATAAAAACCACACAGAAGGGAAAAATATAACCTATTACATTTTATTTCCGCCCTCCCCTTCTCCCTCAAAGCAGCTTCTCTTGGAGAATCAAAGTCAAATACGCATGGTATTCATTGTGCAACTCAAGTGAAGGATTTATAAGGTTAAGGGCCATCTAGTTCTGTCTCCCCACCTCCTTTCCCCTCACAAAGAGCACTGTTGTATAGTAGAGAGTCCTGTCTGGTGGCAAACAAATCATCCAGCCTTGCACGTTAAGCATAAAGAAGCGCTGCTGTAAGGGAACCTTGGTGGCCGAGAGCAGCCCTCGTCCATGGGGCTCTGCCGAAGCGGAAGTCGCACCGGGGCCCTCGCTCTCTCCATCTCTTTGTCTGTGTGTGAGGGTCCAGTGTTTAATTAAATGCTCCTCATTTCTCTCTTCAAAGGGCCCTTGTCTTTGCCAGGGAGCAGCACAGTGGGTGTGCGCTGAATGAAGCCCTTGTCAGGTGCTACTCTCAGCTCCTGGGCTGCCAGCATCGTGTGCTGCCGGGCAGCTCACTAAATCACCTTTCTGTTTGGCCTGTTCTTCTTGTGTACATCGTCACATTTGGGGTTTAAAAAGGCTGAGGTGGATGGGGTGCCTGGGAGCTGTGGCAAAGGAAGTCCATAGGGCCACCAGCCACAGGCACCCTTGTCCAGCCTGTTCCTCCTCAAGGTTTTGCGGCACAAAAATTTAGTGATACATTCCCAGCTTTGTCCTGTCTTTGTCATTTGCTAGCTAGAAGCACGCTGCTTCATATCTTGTTTATCAAATTGTAATGGTTTAAGTGAACTAAGTTCAGACCTTCTACATGTGTTGCCACAGTTTAAAATTTAGCTTCAAAGGGGCTTGTTTTGATTCCTGGAGAAATGTGCATTTAGTGCAGAGATGCTATAGGAAGGGTCAGCCATGCATGGGAACACTGCTATCCCTGGGCTTGAGTGGCAGGTTTTTGATTCAACTCCTTTGTAAAGGGAACGGTAATGTAGTTGGCATCCTCTCCCAGCTCTTCTGGTGCTGTTGCCTTGGGCCATTCATCCAGATGATGAACCTGTTCTCTTTTTTTCTGCTGGCCAGGAGAATTACAGCTTATCCCCCAGATAGAGCATGCCAAAGCTTTGCCGTGTTCTCACCTGCTTTTGAGACATCCATTTAGAGAGAGTAGTAGAAAAGATGCAACGCAGACAGATCAGGTGTCCTCCAAGACTCTTGGCATCCAAAGCTGCCTTCTGAGCCACAGTACACCCTCCCTTGGCTTTGGCAAACCTGTGATGGCCAGGCTCTTCTTTTCTTGATAGTCAAGGAAATGCTCAAATGTTTGGAGAAAATAAAAGCTGTAACCAGATGGTGGTTTCCCCTGCAGAAACTAGCTGTGAAACGTGAGGATGGGAGGAACTTCTTGATAATTGTTTTCTGCTTTAAATACAAAAGCATAAATGTTTTGATTATTTTCTAATGGTCTTGACTGCTGGGAATGTTATTGCAGTCTCCAGTTTCCACTATTGAAACTGCTCCCTGGGTGGGCCAGATCTGGAAAGGTTTTTAAGGATATTATGTTCTTCTTGAAATAAAATCCCTTCACCTAATATGTAAACATGTTTTCTTCTGTCCCATGTATTTGATCCCTCAGTTTATAACCTGGGATTTCACCTGTGACCCGTGATGAGAAATATCTGAGTGTTAAGAATGTACAGACGTGTGTATTTTGATGAAACGAATTGCTTTCCTGTTGACATTTGAGCAGGTCTTCATGGCTGCTTTTTAAAAATCAGGCTCCTGTTCTGAGCCACAATAGCAATAGAGCACCCATTTAAAGGTTGGTAACTACACAGGGAATCTGAATAGTTGTTCTTCTAGTTACTTCTTCTGTAGCAGAAAAGCAATGATGCAGTATTGCCGTTGGCACTTACTAAGCCTATTTTTTATTTCCTTACGAGAGAAAAGTTAACTATGCTGTGCACGTAAATATGCACAGTGTAATGACTTCTGTAGTGTGTTTTCTGAAGCTGGATATACTTCTAACCCATGCAATATGAGACTTCATTGTTCTTCCGTGGGGGGATGGGACACCAAAACATCAGAAGTCAATAAAATACAGCAGCCTTCTAGCTTAACCTTGAATTCCCCTGTCAGATAATTAATGAAAGGGTATGAAGTTCTATCAAAGATTGCTCTTTTAGAAGGGCAAACTACTTAAACTCTAGGAAGCAACTCCAGACTTTGCTCTTTACAAAATCTATACACTGTGAGAGTGAAAAATGTTCTTATCTGAAGAGTGTGGTGTGGGTACCTTCATGAAGTTTTAGTTTTAAAGAAGGTTTTGCTGGCTTTAAGTGCTACAGAAGGTACATGTGCTAGCTCATGCTTGCCTTTGGAGGAGAGTGAGGATGCAGAAGGGCCCGTTGCTGCCTCTGGTACAGGGAATCCCACTGTAAGAGCACATAAGGAACTCTTGGAAGGTGACAGGTTCAAGTGACTTTCCCAATGAACATGGCTTAAAACAGTGGCCAGCAGGACTAGGCTGGCTGTGGCGGAGGCTGATTCCTCCTTCTGGTGCCAGCAGAAGGGGAAGAAAGGTGTGTTTTGGGAGGGGAAGTCTAGGACTGGACTGTGGCAGACCAGTCTTGGTCCCTGCATTCGTAGCAGGGCAGTTCATGGCCGTGTCCATCCTCGCCAGTAACCACAATTCCAGTAACGCCTGCTTGTCTGCTGCCTTGAAGTTGCATGTACAGTAATGTGTGCTCTCGCTGGATGTTCAGAGGCTCTCAAAAAGGAACAAGACTGCAAGGACCATGTTTAACGCTGGAGCTGTAAAACTTGCGGTGTATTATTAGCATTAGAAGAAGCTGGTTGCTGCTTTGAGATTTGGCAGCAGAGTCTTAGGTATTATTGTGGGGCTATAAAATAACTATTTCCTTTTTAAAAATGGGATTTTAAATTTTTTTTTGTCCTCTAAAAAAAGCCTATACCAACTCTAGTGAAACTTTTAGCTTAAGGAGAAAGATAAATTAATATTTACTCCTTCACACTGTAGTTGTATTTTCCACTTTGGTTGTAATATCCATGGATATCTTTCTATATGCAATGAATATGGAAGAAATAGACAGGTTTCTGGATGCATCAGCCTTTCTTCAGGTCATTGTGAAGACGACATAATAGCCTAATAAATATATTGTGTCTTCTTACCTGTATCCTTAGGTCCACGAGGTTATAGAGCCCTGCAACTGTGCCAATGGCAATACATACAGCTTGTTATCAATGTCTCTTCCCAAAGAGATCAACCCAACATAAATGGGATTTATTGCTGCCTTTTAATTTATTGTGCTCAAATTCTAGAGAGGTAACTGAAGTCCTGTAAGGTCCACATAATGCTGCAGTGAACTTCTATCCATTTGCTGAATTGTTTGTTTGGATTTTTTGTTTGTTTTGGGTTAGGGTTTGGGGGTTTTTTTGGGGGGGTTGGGATTTTTTTTTCCCTTTTCTTGTAAGGGATGTATTTTAGTCCAAGGATTCTCAGTGTGTTATCTGCCTGCCAACAGTGCTCAGCCTGCCCTCAAGCCTTCCAGCTGCTCCTCAGCCCCTGTGGGAGTGGACTCTGCCCTTGCCTCAGCTCTAGCAGACCAGCATTAAATGTTTGCTCTCCTGCTTGTGCATATTGCAGGGTTAGTGCCCAGGCAAGTTCCCTTTTCATTGACAGATTAAATAACAATAGCTGGCATTAAGAGCAAGCGAGTGTTTGCTTTGAGTTTCCCTGAAGGGCCTCCTTTGTCTCCAGTGTCTCCTCTCAGGGAAACCGGTACACCTTGCTTAGTTCGAGGGTGCTGTTGAGATGCTCTAGCTTCTGAAGCCAGAAGTAGATCAGCACCCATGCAAAGCTTCCCATCTGCTCAGCTTCCCTGCTAGCAGGAATCACCTGGTGAGACTTTGCAAGCGGCCCCTGTCCAGCAGCTGTGAGCACAAAGAAGAGAGTGGAAGACGAGTAGAGGAAGGAGGCCCTGCTGGACCATCACATACTTGGTGTTTGTATGGCTGTTTAAGCCAAAGGAGGAGCAAATTGTGGACAGTCAGATGAGCCTGAACAGAGGTTTTCAGATGCCTGGTCTTGCGTTGTTGTGTGGCCTTGGTTGGGGTGTGAGAAGTCAGCAACTCACCTGAGCTGTAGGGATGTCCTAATTACCTGTGTGTTCACAAGGTGGTTCAACCAGTTGAAAAACAGGATTTTAAGGTGCATTTTAAACCAATGACAGTACCTAACACAGTAGACATTATTAGCAGGAGAGGTTATTAAAAAAAAAATAAATAAATGAGTGGTAATTTTCTCCCTGGTTTAATTTGAGAAAAGAGAATTTAAAGGGACACATTCACCCACTGCTTCTGAAGTGGGGCTGAAAAGTGTTTTGAGGACACTGCCATCATTGCTAATTTGTCACCCTTTTCCTTTTGGTTAAAAAGAAATACTTTCTTGGTGTAACTGAAAAATTCTGCGTGGTTAAAGGAGGAAAACATTAGTTTTGTGAGAAGCTGCAGAGAAGAACAGTCATGAAGGGTTAAACAGTGGGTAAACAGGGAGCAGGAAAATAACTTCCAGTCTCTGCAATATATGATGCTCTAGAAGCAAGTATATTTTTCAAACAGGCATCTTCAGACCAGATATCAGCCTTGTAGAGAAGCCTCCTTTATGAATATGAACATCTGTAAGGAGTGGGAGACCAAAAGAGAAGGAAGGTCAGCCAGGATTTTAGTGACATGGACAGATAGTCTTGGATGTTGTGCTTCATCTGGTAGGGCAGCAAATCTGATAGGTGTCAGATCTGCTCTGTTTTTATCAAAAGCAGAGGATTCAATAGTATTTAATGCTGGGAAATCTAGCTGCATGGTATCATCTCCATCTTTCAGCAGATTGGAAGGTGCCTGCAAGGTGGGGATGGAAGAACGTAGGACTCGTAGGGCTGTGAAGCTTTGCAGCATTTCTCAAATAAAATTTGTGTGCTTAAGCATTCTGCAATAGAAGCTTGGGGTGATTTTTCAGCTGGAGTTCCTTCATATAGACATGTGTGTGAGGGTGTATATCATGTTTTAAGTGCTGTATGAACAGAAGTTTCCCTTTACTTGGAGTGGTCTCGATTTAACAAGATGCACATGCTCACGTGCACATAGCAAGTCAAGTCTAACTCTGGTGGGAGGACTCACATTTTTAAATATAGGCATGTTGTATGTTCTTGTGTTTGCCTGACTATTGGTGAGAGATTTCCAGAGGAATCTCTTTCTGGTTAATCCCAGAGTGAGTTGTTTGTGTCTAAGCTGGGACCCGTTTGAGAATTAAGCTTGCAAAAGCAGGACTAGTATTCTTTGCATTGTTATTTTTGATGTGTACAATACTCTGAAAAATAAAGGGCAGAAGAGTTCATCCATGGTCAGAAGGTGCCTTCAGAAAAAGTACAAAGTAGAAGTCATAATTAATACTTCTTCAATAAAAGTATAGAATCATAGAATTGTCAACGTTGGAAGGGACCTTAAAGATCATCTAGTTCCAACCCCCTTGCCATGGGCAGGGACACCTCCCACTAGAGCAGGTTGCTCAGAGCCCCATCCAGCCTGGTCTTAAAAACTTCCAAGGATGGGGCTCCCACCACCTCTCTGGGCAACCTGCTCCAGTGTCTCACCACCTTCATGGTGAAGAAATTCTTTCTAATGTCTAACCTGTATGAAGAGGAAGTCTTAATTAGTACTTTGTCAATAAAGGTGAACTCACAAAAAGTAGGCAACTTGACCTACAATCATTCCAGCTTCTTTCCTTGGGCGTGAATTAGCAGATACCATCTTGTAATTTTTTATTTATGGCAGTAGCTTGTGGCCTTCAGTTTATAGATTTCTTATTAATTCAAGTTCTTTGGTTTTGTTTTCAAGTTATTTTCTGATTGTTTGTCTTTGATAGAGGTGTACAGCTAGAGCTCCTCGGTGAAGCTGGTGCCGAATAGCTGTTGAGAAGGTCTGTAGGGACTTGCTTCTTGGCTACTTTTCAAGTGCAGTATGGCTGTAAAATGTTTTAGTGTCAGAATCATTACATCTATCATTGTTCTGCTTTTTGCTGTCAACAGCTAGTCTCATTTGGTGACGTATTTGATCTTAAAGAGAGAAAGCAGATTTATCTGTGTGCCAGTGCATGAGTCCTTTTAATTTTTTCTGCTCAAATAATTGTTGGGCTTCAGATTTCAGTGGTTACTTAAATTAATCTCAGTGCAGTCTTTCCAATCTCTTCAATGTTTGTGTTGAGAGAGAGGCCAAAACATATCCTGTCTGTTGGGAGCCACTAGACACCAATCATCTTGTGAGATGGAAGCAAAGTGAACTACAGGCTTCAGAGTTGATTTTTGTGATGAGTGATGGGGCTAAAAAAGGAAATAGTTTTGACAGAACTTTTTTCCCACTAGCTAGGAAAACGTTGAACAACTGGGATGTGTTATTTCTTTTCTTTTTTTTTTTTTTCTTGTTTCCATGCTGTTGAATGCTTTTGCGCAGTGGCTTTTGCACCCATTTCCAATTCCTGAGGATTTTCCATTGCTTTGAATCATCTACATTAACTCCTGTCTCCATGAGTAGTAATCTGCTAGTGTAATGGTCCTCAGCTTTCTTTAGTTTGCAGATTACTGACTTTCCAGAAGGAATACAACAAAATAAGCGGTGCTTTTCACTTTTATTTTTCTGTAGACCTTTTGGAAAGGGTTTACAGATTACTTGGCATTCTGCAGACCCCAAAGTAGAAAACTACTGATCACACCAAGCCTAGCATTTAACGCCTGAGTGTGCAAGTACCTGTGCAGCTGAAGCTTGTGGTCCCCTACCAGCGTGCTGCAGACTTCATCAAACCTTACCTTCTCATAGTTCTCATTTTGCCATCTATGGCAGCTACCCTGAACCTCAGTGCTCATTCTGCACCTTTCTCCCTTCTCTGCTACGAGGACACCTGTGGTGGTAGCTTTTGGAGCAGCCTGCATTAACTGTGTACAAGGATGACTGTACTTTGAGGGCTATCTGCTGGAAACTTGGTCCAAACATTGCTCCTTGTCTTGCGTTTGACATCACAAGTGCTTTGAGGCAGAAAACTTCATGTTTCTGTCAGATCCATGTTGTGCTGGGCACTGCAGCACTGACCTGGGGCTGAAGTCCAGAGGTGCTCTTGCAGTGTGAACCCCTAGATAATTATACTTGCATATGGGGTTACTTGTGAATGAGAGGTAATCTGCAAATAGGCAACTGGGCAATTCTTGCCGAAAACTTGCCTTGATTTGCTTTACCTGTTTTCTCACCGCTTGGGCTGTAGTAATTACTTGTTGTGGCACCCCTCGGCCTGCTTCATGAATGAGTTGCATGCGTAAGTCTTTTGAAAGCTTTTGTAGAGCTATGGAGAGTTTGTCATCACAGATACTTTGATACGTGTTTGGCTTGAATGTGGAGCCGTAAACACGTCATATTTAATAAATGGCTAACCTTACTTTGTTTGCTCTGGTTGTTTACTAAGAAATTGAGTGCAGGGCCCATTGAGTCAGTAGACATAAGAGTAGGCATGTCATACTTTCCTGGTCTGTGGTCTTTGAACTCTTGGTATATGCCATGAAAACAACAGCAGTGATTATTACACACAGCGTTGCAGAAGGGAGCGGGAGCTTGTAATGGTTTATTTGGTGTTTTTTTTCACTAAACTGCAAAATAATGATCCTTTTGTGGTGTTACCTCTACATTTTAGTACTGTATATGACTTCTCACAGTCTTGTTCTTTCCTAATTATGGTAAGAAAAGATGAGATTTGCACCTCAGGACAACTCTGCATCTTCTACTGAAGCATGTTTGTCGGTACTGTCCAGTTCTCTCTGTGGCACTGCCCAGAAGTACATCTCGGGAAGTAACCTACTAGGGGGGAAAGGGAAGTGGGATCTTGTGGGGCTTTCTTTTCCCTTCCTGAAACCATAGGCCAGTTTTGCAAGATTACCAAACTTTATTTCATCGTGAGGCTCCTTGACTTTTCCTTCATTTGTTACAGCTGGACATAAATGTATCTGAGGTAGTTTAGAGCTAGCCAGCTCAAGAATGGTTTGCATTCTTCAATGGCAGCAATAACTAGGGTTTTCAGCAGTGCCTTTGCTGCTCAGTCAGCCTGTGATGAGCTGCTTCAGTAAGTGACTCAAGTTGCTAGATTAAAGGCTTAGCTAGACTGCACTGCAGCGTTGGGATGCCGAACCCCTCCTTTACAAACTGAGCTGTTGCCATGAATTCTTCAGGGCTTTTCGCTTCCTGCCTCTTGAATATCTTTTTTCTGTGAACTTAGTATGTGCACAAGTGTGGGTTTTACCTTTATCCATGACTGACCTTTTCTCAGTGCTACCTTTCTGCTTAAAAGCTTGCGCCAGCACGCAGGCCCTTATCTTCCTCTCCACTGGTGGCTTTGTGCCAGGATCACACCAGCCTGATGAAGTGTTGATAACAGCCTGTCCCTTCCCAGCCTACCTTCCACTGTGCTGCTTGCAGTGTTGTCCTTTTTCTGTTGGCTCTGCTCTAGCTGCTTCTACAATCTCCACCTTCCTCACAGACATCTTGTCCCTCCTCGTGGCCTCAGAAATGTCATTGGCTGCATTTGGTGCTAGCTGGGGCCAAATCTTCAAAAGCTGGCTCTTGGAAGGGGTATGGTGCTCTTTTGCTTTCAGGTCAGACCATGCATTTTGTAAACAGCATGTTTTTGACCCTTGGAAGTGTAAGGTGATTAAGGCAAGGCATGGTGCTGAACTTCATGGGAAAAACAACAAGGCTGAGAAACCATCTGCTGGGACCTAATAGGGTAGATATGGAAAGCACTTGAGTTATTGACCAGATTTGTCCATAAGGTGATTCCTCTTTGTTGAGGAAGGTGCAGATCCATTTCCAGATGTTTGACTACAGGAGTATAGTCTCTCCTAAAATTTTTAGCAGGAACCAAACTTCTTCTGTCTGCACTGCCGCGGTGATTTGAGCTGGTGTGGGGCAGCCCCGTGAAGGTCTCTCAGCCTTTGTTCTCCCTTTTGCTCCAGCACAGGAGCTGACAGTGAGCCACCTCAAAAGCAAAAACCTAACCTGGGGTAAGAGGGGAAGAAAAGAGAGTTTGGGATAAATTGTTGTTGACCTGCAGCCTTATCTTCTCTGCATTATCATCTGCAAACAGGTATTTGTGGGATCATAAGGTAATTTGGATGGGAAGGAACCTTCAGAGGTCTCTGGTCCCAACTGCTCACAGCCATGACATTGGGCCAGATTGCTCCCATCATCTAACCCAGAACACCCCGTTGAAGACAGCCGCAGCTAACAGCAGCTCTGGTGGATCTTGTGGATGATTTCCACATTTCCTGCATGTTTTGCTGTGGACAGGTCCTTTGGTAACCCTGGCTCCTGCATAACAGGTTCCCCTGGTCCTCCTGCCTCCCGTCGCTCTGTGAAGTTGGAGAGTCGGGAAGCACGCAGCGACGTCTGGCTGGCTCTTCCACCTACTCTGTTTGGACACAGTCTTTTTTTGAGGCAAATGAGATACCTTCTTGAATGCAGAGCTATGAACAAGATCAGGCAGCTGGTGCCTTTGGGTGCAACGTGCTTGTTCTTTAAAAAACAAAACACACAAAAAAACCCCAGAACCAAACAAACCTCTCCCCCCAAGACACAACCCCCCCCATATTTTTGACCTGCTTCAGCTGTATTTGTCTGTTTTGACAGATTCTTAAGGTGATCGACAGAGCCACAGTTGCCAGCAGCTTTTTATAGAAGGATCTCTTATTACCATGCCACTTGTTCTTGGGAAAGACTTGGTTTTTGCCAGCCACTTAATCCATGGTTTGATTTTTTTTTTTTTTTTCCTAGAAACCCAGCAGTAGCTGCTTTATGTGATAGTGATAGACCTTTTGAAATGGCCAGTAAGCCTGCCATTTCTGTAATTTTAAATACTGAGAAATTAGGTTGCCATGATTTGGTGAATGGAAGTTACGAAAAACAAATTGGACAAACGCTCTTTCTTTCTCTCCTAACCTCATTTCCCACTTCTTTTGTAACTTTTCTGTTTGCAGTTGACCTGCTCCTTGAGCAACCACAGTCTTTTTACTCGGCTCATTAAATCATGTTTACAGTCTGGCTTTAGACTCACAAACTACTCTTGTTAGTGAGCATTTCCTTCTTATCTCCTTCCTTTCATTCTTATCTTAACCTCTTGGCAGAAAGCACTTAATGGAGGCTGCGGGCCTTGAAGTTGGTCCTGGTGAATAGAGGGGGGAAGACATTGACCATTCACACTTTAATTTCAGTGTTTCTGCAGCCTACTGGATACCCTCTGGGCTATTTTGCTTCATTGCCTTGGCAGAGAATTAATTTTCTGAATAAATGATTACCAAAAAAAAAAAGGAAAAAAAAAAGCAAGCCTGGTTACATATTATTGCATAGACCATAATGTCACTAAAATCAGAGAAAACATACAAAATGTGTAAGCCTTTTGGTCCATCTGCTACAATTCCTAGTTCAACAGATCTGTTAGCCTGGTGCAGGGTAAGACTGGCTGTGTTCAGTGTGACTGGTCAGTAGATCTGTGTGTCTACACCACAGCAGATCTGGAAAAGGACTAGTTAAAGGAAGAAGACAAGTAGATGGATGACCTTAGTGCTTTTAGGAGCTGTTACCTAAACTCTGGTGGGTTGCTGGAGGAGGCAAGCTTGGTGACTGTAGAGCTTCCCATCCCATCTTAAAATATCCAATCTTTATTTTCGTCAGTGGGAATTTTCCAGTGCCAGTAGGAGTTAGATTGTGCTTCTAGTGAAATGGGAAATAGAAGTGCTTCAAGCTAAGGAGAACACAGGAGAGAAAGGATCTGTGAAAACATAGACTTTGTGATTTGTCTTTTTCTTTCTTCTAATATCGATTTTTCTCTCTTCTTGCCCAAACAAATATGTTTTACTGGTGTATTATTAAGAGATCAGCTTCTGAGGGTCCAGCCAGGAGATAGTTTCTAACTCTACAGAATTGAGAGTGCTCTTTCAGAAACAATTTACAGCTTTCATCATGAAAAGTGACGGTTGGGTAAAAATGTTCTGTCAATGCTGGAGCCAAACTCACCCTGGACTCAGTAGAGGGGAGATATCACACTTTTTACTGTTAATCCAGGCTAACTATGAAGGCTGCTGGTAAAGTTGAATATTCACGTTACTTAGTTTCTAGCAAGAGTAAATAATTTTTCTATTATCTTCTGGATAAACTGTAGCTTTCTTTGTAGGGCCGTAAGTGGCTGGTTTCAGGTGAGTTGTAGAAGATACGGTGGGATAAAATCAAGCAATTCTCTGCTCAGGTGTTCAAGTTAATCTGCTTTACATTTAAACAATTTTAAGCGTGTGTGTGTGTTTAAGCAAAGTTTACTGCCAGTTGAGAAAGATTATATATCTTTCCTGATGGTATAACTCATACAAAATATGCTGCCCAAAGCATTGTTAGAAATATGATATAGTGTCATTTGCAAGCCCAGGCAATTTTATGCAAGATTATCTAAATGTAGAATCCAGAGCTGCCTGTCTGACTAATACATTGGTGAGGGCATGCCTGACCTTATTAGATAGGAGTCTATTCTTTGACTTTATTAGATAGCTTTAGTGACTTGACCAGAGAATAGAATCCTATCTTTTTTTTTTTCCTTTTCTTTTCTGACTAGCTAGCAGTGTCTGGGCAAGCTATCTCACTGTTAGCTCCTGAGTCCTTGAGAATAAAAGCATTGTTTCTTTGTTCTGTTTCTTTGAAAGTTTCTGAAATTTTTTACTGTACATCATAAATAGGGTGTTTAAAAGGATTATTGTTGATGCAGTTTGTATTTCCCTCTCTCAGTCCATTTTCCACTCATTTAAGTGAAATCTCTCCTCCTTCTCCATCCCATGTTTGTGTTGGATGTCAGTGTGTGTATTATTGTTTATGGTGGTGGCACTGGGCACCTCACACTTCCGGCACTGGTGACCAGGAGTTGATGCTGATGACTGCACAATGCTGAGAATGCAGGAGCTCAAAAAACACAATTAAAATGTCATTTTCCTTTTCAGAACACATTTGTTAGGTATGTTTAAATGCAAGTGTGTGAATAATCTTCCTAACTACAGTTGGGTGGGTTTGTTGTTTGTTTGTTTGCTTGTTGTTTTTTTTAAGGTCTCAGCTTTTTCATTGGAGGAGTTTGTTTATTCTGGCTGAGAAGACAACTGGACCAAAGGTTTTCCCTCAGCTTTCTTTAGGCAGCAGCCCAAGTACTCAGGCATTTTCTGTCTAAAGAATAGAAAACCATCTGAGAAACGTACTCGAGTTGATAACAGAAAGATAAATAGAAAATTGCAGAAACAAAGGCAGGAACTTAGGCTTCCTCTTTGATTTTTTGAAACTTGAGGTATTTTACCAGTTTGTTTCATCCTTGATGTATGTTTATGGGTTTTTTTTTTTTCTG
Source organism: Actenoides lindsayi (assembly GCA_025331215.1). Lineage (NCBI taxonomy): Eukaryota > Metazoa > Chordata > Aves > Coraciiformes > Alcedinidae > Actenoides > Actenoides lindsayi. Next base: position 155,710 of record WTSP01003848.1, on the reverse strand, counting down.
TAAACTTATGGTTTAAGAAATAGAAAATAAAACTGAAGGTGATAGGATACCAATGTGTAACCACTGTGGTGCGTAGATTTGTTGAACTGTATGAAGTTTGTTTTCCCACATTGGAAAAACCCATCAAAAATATCCCCAAAAGGATGCGATAAAAGCCAGAGAACTAGAAAAGGTGTAAGGAAAGTTTAACAAGGGTGTTTCGGCAGGTATATTTTTGGAAGCTGACTGAGGTGTGAGTCCTGTGGAGAAAATGAGTAAAACAATGATGATGTAAAAAAATGATTTTCTGTCTTTTCCGTAAGGATCAGGCAGCATGCAATTAAATTATTAGAGAGTAAGCTTCAAACAAACAAAAGAGCTAATTTTTCAGAAAACATAACAAAACAATGAGAAAGTTGTGTTTTAAACTTTTAGCATCTTCCATATTTCATGCAAAAGATTTCTCTTAAAAAAAAAAAACCACCAAAAAACAACACTGCACACACACACAAAAGACAGAACCAACTAACCAACCAAGAAAAAACCCAACAAAAAACCCAAACAAAAAAAAAGAAACAAAACAAAGCCCCGCAACAAAACAACCTTTCCCCCAAAAAATCTGACTGTTTTTCTGTTCAAAAGTAAATAGATACATTCACGGAAGAAAAATCTGTCAGACACAAGAGCTCCTTTGTGTGCTGCCAGACCTTGCCTGGCTCCCCCGTTACTAACACAGAGCTGGTTTCTGTAGGCACAGGTGGCTCCCAGAAGGGTTCCCAGGGGGAGTCGCGCGCAGAGACACTCGCTCCGTGCGTTGCCCGTTGTTGCCAAGTGCTAAGGGTCAGGGGGAAGCACCTTGCCTGTGGTCTTAAACCAGGGAGAGTTTGCCATCCACAGTTTGACCTGGCAGAGAAGGTGGGCAGTAGGCACTGGAGACAGAGCGCCCTTCTCCCTGAAAGCCAAAGCATGGGGGATGCATTGACCGGAAGATCCCAGGCTGGAATTGCTGGATTTGAATTCCCCATTGTGGGTTGAAGGGGGTCAGCGCACTGGTATGCCACTTATTACACGATCTTCCTTCTACTTTTACAGACACGTTATTTTCTTCATCTGGTAATTTGCTTCAAGGACCAGAAAAGTGAGTCTGTGGAATTTGCTCTTGTCGCTGAAAGAAGAGCCCGGGGACCTCCCAAGAGCTTATTACAGAGTTGCAAGGACCTATATGAAGCCAGGGGTTCTTGGTGTCAGGGGCTCATTACAAAAGGAGGTATTTACTACAATATTCATTTTAAAACAGACTGGTTTGCTTCAAAATGCTGAGCTTGGAACAAACTTGAGTGCATCACATCAGTGGTTTTTGAGTCCTGATCTCTGCAAATGCCTGAAGAGGAGATTAAATGTTCCTTCATAGAAGTAGTTATAATGACTTTGATGTGATTGCTTACATGAATATTTTCCATGATGTGACTGTAAAGGACAAACATTTGGGATAACATGTAATCTAGGGAGGTGGGCAGAATTCTTTTGTCACCTCTTGAATAGCACAAGTGAAACAAAGATAGCACAGTACATTTAGACCTACAATAAAATAAAAAAAAAAAAAGAGAAAAGTTAATGCTACTTGTGCAACATGAAACTACTTGGCAAGTGAAAATATACCTGCTGAACCTGTGTGGAACATAGGATCTCACATATGGTCCCATTTAGGGTTTTTGTTCATTTCTGATTGCTGCTTAGGGATTTTTTTTGGTTTTGTTTTTAACGTTCCTGGTGGAATAATACAGCATGGCAAATAACATAGCACGAACAGTCATAGCAGGCTTGCCTTCTGTTGGTATCGTTCCTTAAAGTTGGGTCTGCCAACAGGAATGATTTCCTAGTTTTGTCTGATCATACAGGGCTGTATGTAACAGGTAGTAGGAAGGTCAGCAATAGCTGAGCCCTCTAGAAGTAATGGAAGGAGGATCAAGAAGCAAGATGCTCGCTTGAGAGAGGCCTTTCTTACACCATCTTATGCAGTGGTTTGAGATGTAGTTCCTTGGAAATCTTTCTTTGCACAGGGTTGGTTTCATGGGATGCAACGTTGAGGTGTCCTCAAGAATTGCTTTGCTTTTCCAGCCCTAAAACAAATCAATGGAGCCATACACATCTTTAACATGATGCCAGGAGCGGTAGTGAGGGAGGAAGGGCTCACTCCTGCTGATGGGGATGCAAGGTCCAGCCCACAGAGGGTGTTGGCAACTTGTCGGGGTAGTGGGAGGGGAAGCTGAACGTGTAGGGACTGTGCTCTTAGCTGATGTGCTTGAGTGCAAGCCACTCAGATGGTGGCATTAGGAACAAGGCTTGCCGATGTTGGTGTGGCAGGCTGAGGAGAAAGAAGAAAGGTTTTAATAATTAGTCCTTTGCAATAGCTTTTCCTTGTTATGGTGGCTTCAGCATGATTGAATGTCATTCTTAAAATCACACGTTTGTTTCTTTTCTTGCATCTGTTAGTGTGGCTCAGCCAGACCACATGCTACAGTAGTAACGTGACTTATGAAATGACACATTTTAGGAGAAGACTTCAAATCCCAGGAGGTGCTTTGAGATAACCATTCCCTTATGGTTCAGTCTGATGGGCAGACAAAACCAGATTTTTGTAAAGCATTTATTGCACTGCTACCTGCAAAAGCAAAGCAGGCTGTATATTAAGGAGGATTTATGCTGTAACTGCATGCAAGGGACTCAAGCCTTCAACTTAAGAAAACTGAAATTTTTCAGAAGCAAATCCTAATGTCAGAGCTTAGTCCTTTGCATGACCCAGCTGGCCCAGCCAGCCAGATTGGTGGCAGAGAGGGAGCATGTCTGTACAGGACATGTCTAGTGTTAACTGAGTTTTATGGAGACCAGAGGGAAGAGAGAATGGAAAGATTTGGACAGAAACAGTAAAAATGAAAGTGAAGTTCAGATATACTTTCAGTTGGAGAGGAAACCTGATGTAAGTCATCCTATGGGCCTTCTACATGTATGTGTATATATTGTGCTGTGGTGGTGGCTGTATGCCCTGATGTGTCTGGCGTTTCAGTGCTGTGGCCTTTTTATAAGCAGAGTGTCAAAAAGACTCTGTCTTGAAGATTGATAAATAACTTACAAGTTTAACGTAATATTGCATATATTTAATGATCGAAACTTGAACAGCATAGGCAAGGAGTGGCTTCTTGAGGAGCTGGGTTTTACCACTGCATTTTGGGTTCCCAGTCTCCTTTCCCTCCAAGCTTTTCTTCCACATTAAAAAGCTCAGATGAGGTAAGATGCATTGGCATGGAATCCAGTGGCTTTCCTTGCCATTGCGTAGAGTTGCTTTGTCGAGTACTTTGGAGGTTCTGTTGGCACTATGCGTACTCCCCTTCCACTTTGAAAATAATGGCAGAGCTTTATAAAATAGGACCTTTATCTTTGCTTTGGGTGAACTTGAATATTACAGGGCAGCAGTCTAAGAAAGTAACATCTTCACTTGCACTGATCTATGTGAACATACTGGTTCTGCTGCCTCTCACACTTCTGTCTTTTTCTAGCTTATTAGTTGCCTTGTGGAGAATCTTTATGTTGCAAAAGGTAAAACCCTTTGACGTGGTGCAGAGCAGAGGTTCAGCTCTTAAGGGCGTAATTGTCTTGGTGAGGAATGCAGGATGCTGAAGTGCTGCTGTCAAGCTGGGCTGCATTTTAAACCTATTTGACAGGTAAAGATGTCTAAGAAATAGCCATATTTTGCTCCCATGACCTCGTTTAAAGGTGATACGGGACCTTCCTTCTCCTCCTCCTTTTTCTTTCCCTCAAAACACACACAAGTTTTAGTGAAGAGCCAAACTTGCCACTGTTTTCTCCGCAGTCGTGTGAGTAGTTTCAGCTTGATGAGGAATGCTTGATGTAATCTTCTGAAATTAGGCATGTAGGTGTGTTATAATTATTAGCCTACTAGTGTCCGTTTAGCAATCTTATCTCAGTTATTATTAAAAGAGTGTAACCTGGAAGGGAGTGAGAAGAGGTGGGTCAGGAAGTTGGAGCTGGATCCCAGGCAGGATGTGTTTGGGCCTGTGGATGGGAAGTGTCTGACACAGATGGTGCCTGTAAGTGTCTTGTAACTATCATACTACCTTTATACTGAAAAGGGAGATTTCTGGTCCCAAAACATCCAATTTACACTGTTAAAACTGAAGAGGTTGAGATTTTTTGCCACTTGGTGCAAACTTTTGCATAGATCTCCTTAAATCTCTCCCATCAATGCATGGGGTGGTTCTGTCTACTGAGATAAAGCATTTTCCACCTATGAAACTATTTATTTCCCCCTACAGAGAGTTGAGAAGGTGTGTGGAGTTCAAATGTGATCTGCAAAGCGTATCTGCTTGGTTTGAAGTATTTTGTTTTAGGATCTCACGCAATGCACAGCTTTCCTTGTGAGCTGTGACTGGCGGTTCAGGCCTCAGGGAAATGAACCGTGTCTTTGTTTCAACCTCCTTCATCTACAAAATTAAAATAAAGGTGAAGTCTTTGTTGTGTGCCCTTCTATTGTTACAGCTTTCCCTTGAAGTGATTTTGACTGGGACATTGATGGAGAGCTCTCTAAAATGGCTGGTGCTTTCTGGCTCCCTGTTTATACATCCCTGGAAAAGGATATGGACAGTTGATGCTAAGCAAGCACAAAGACGCGTTAAGAGGTTGGGAAATTATTTGTCTAAATTAGTGCATTTGAAATGATGGAGATTTATTTGTAAGGGTAAAATAACCACCCTTTTAAAAGTAGCTGGTAGTGTCACTAAGTGAGTGGTAAACATTGTAACATCCTGAAGTGACAAAAATAAACCAAAGCCTTCCTTGCCGAAGGCATTCAGGAGAACAAGCACCCTTGGTTTCACAGAAAAACACCCAGCCTCGTGGTTACTTGTGATGGGCAAGATGTGGCCTTGTGCCGGAAATTAATAATGATTTAGGGAAGAACCAAAGTTTTCCTCTGAATGGGGCAATAATGATGTAAATGAGATTTTGGAAATGTTTTGATAAATTATTTTAACAAGTGCCAAGTAAATTCTTTTCTTCAAATGAAATTGTGGACTGAGTTGATTCTTGTAGGAAATGAACCCCCTCTTTACTGAGGGTGAAGGGGGCTGGGACAGTTGTGACAAAGCCAGAAAGATGCTGACCATCCGCAGGCCTCTGGGGAGGAAGGAAACTGGCTGTAGCGGTTGTCGAGGAAGGGGTGCTGCCTCTCATAATCCAGAGGAAAGGGTGTGAAGCATGGTAATAATTGTAGGAAACAATTGTCGTTGTTCTGGCTGTACTGCATCCGACACAGTGGACAGAAATGAACATGGATCTCTTCGAGTGTTATCACTGCGCTGGTTCAGATTCATGGTGCGGTGAGAAAAGGACATTGCAAAGTAGAACGGATCTTGCCAGCATTTGGTTTTCACCTGCAGAGAGGTGGGAAGGCAAGTAGAGTTTAAATGTACCCTGCAAAATGTGTGTGTTTGGTCTGAAGTATTTCAGGATCGGGCAGAAGACAAAACACCTATATAAACTCCTGACTTCTTGTGCCTGTGGGCTACCTCTGTTTGAGGTTCTGCTATTAACACTATATAAAAGTTTTGGGATTTTTTCCTCTGTCTTGCCTATATTCTTTCTCCTGGGTGTTGAACTCTGATTTACCTTCATATCTTTTCTGTGTCAAGACCCTTTCTTGGTCAGGTCAGTACCTTTCACCATCTGTGTTTGCCTGCTTTGCTTTCGACTCTCCTCTTATCCTCTGCTCTTCTTTGACCTGTCTGGCTGTCCTGCTGGCACCTCCTTGGGTCAGTTCTCATTCCCCATTTTCTGGGCTGTCCCACCCGTTCCTGCTGGCTCTCTGATGAGGCAGGCCCTTTGCTGGCTCTACACCAGCCTGCTCCAGGGTTTCAGTTGCCATTTCCATATTGCTTGCCTGCTCTCTTTTGTTCACCTGATCAACACATGTTTTAGAGGCTGGTGCTATCGGTTGAATTTTGGTTTCTTTGACACCATTTCCCACTGCATTCTGCTGGAGAAGCTGGATGCTCATGGCATGGACAGGTGTGCTCTTTGCTGGATTAAAAACTGGCTGTCTGGCTGGGCCCAGGGAGTTGCAGTGAACAGAGTTAAATCCAGTTGGCAACTGGTCACCAGCGGTGTCCCCCAGGGCTCAGTTTTGGGGGCAGTCTTGTTCAATATCTTCATCAGCAATCTGGATGAGGGGATTGAGTGCTTCCTCAGCAAGTTTGCAGATGACACCAAATTGGGTGGGAGTGTCAATCATTTTGAGGGTAGGAAGGCTATGCAGAGGGATCTGGATAGGCTGAATTGATGGGGCAAGGCCAACTGTGTGAGATTTAACAAGGCCAAGTGCCAGGTCCTGCATTTCGGTTACAACACCCCCAGGCAATGCTACAGGCTTGGGGAGGAGTGACTGGAAAGCTGCCCAGTGGAAAAGGACCTGGGAGTGCTGGTCAACAGCCAGCAGAATATGAGCCAGCAGTGTGCCCAGGTGGCCAAGAAGGCCAACAGCATCCTGGCTTGTATCATAAATAATGTGGCCAGCAGGACTAGGGAAGTGATTGTGCCCCTGTACTCAGCACTGGTGAGGCCACACCTCAAGTACTGTGTTCAGTTCTGGGCCCTTCACCACAAGAAAAACATTGAGTTGCTGGAGCAAGTTCAGAGAAGGGCAACAAGGCTGATGAAGGGTCTGGAGAACAAGTCATATAAGGAGAGACTGAGGGAATTGGGGTTGTTTAGTTTGGAGAAGAGGAGGCTGAGGGGAGACCTTATTGCTCTCTATAACTACCTGAAGGAAGGTTGTAGCGAGATGGGTCTGGCCTCTTCTCAAGTAAATAACAACGGGACTAGAGGAAATGACCTGAAGTTGCACCAGCGGAGGTTTAGATTAGATATTAGGAAGAATTTCTTTACTGAAAAAGTAGTCAGGCACTGGAACAGGCTGCCCAGGGAGGTGGTGGAGTCACCATCCCTGGAGGTATTCAAAAACCGTGTAGATGAGGCACTTCAGGACATAGTCTAGTGGGATGGTGAGGTGTGTTTTTTGTGTTGGGTTTGGTTTTTTTTTTCGGTTGGCTGTTTTGGTGGTTTTTTGTTTGTTTTGTTGACGGTGGGCTGTGGTGATCTTAGAGGTCTTTTCCAACCATGACGATTCTGTGGTTCATCTCTTTCTGTTGAGCCTTCCATTGCCTTTCCTGTGACATTCCTCTCTGTATAGTTTACAGATGATATGAGCCATCTCCTTACCCTTCCTCCCAAACACCCTTTCCTCATCTGTCCGTGACTTTTGCCTGTCCCATCCCATTTGGGCATGTAGTGAGTAGTTCTTCAGTCTCTGCCTCTTGCTCATCCCATGAGTCTGGACTACACGCACAATCTTCAGCTACAAACTTTCGAGGAAATCCAATTCAGCCTTTACGAGCTCAGCCCTTTGCAGCCTGTAATTACGTTTCCCCGTCATCGCCGAGACCTCCTTCCTGCTGGCTTACCTGACGCAGGCACGCACGCACACATCCATATACAGCATCCCTATTTCCCCCAGGTCTTTGGCCTCTGCAGCTGTTGGATCACCCGTGCTGGATTTTGCTGTCACTGCCTCTTGGCACACCTCCTTCAGCTACTCCGGGATCTGCCTAACCCTCATCCCATCTGCTGAGCCAGATATCGTCCCCCACGTTACCCTTCCCCATCAAGCTGGTGAGGAAGGACTTGCTTGCGCGTATCTGCAGCATCTTTTTGGGTTGGCAGGGCCTTACTTTTAATGTATCGAATTACCCTCAGTGGTTTTATCCTTTGAATACCTTCTTTGCATGGACATGCCTTTTCTACAGCATCTCCCACCCCCTGTCAATGCCCAACCTCACAATAACTGCTCTGGTTTTGTCTCTTCCTCAGTTCTCTTCTGGTCTAAGGCAGGCAGCCACTCTTCTAGATAAGAGTGCTTCCACATTTCAGTCTGTCCTGGGAAGTGCACAGCATCCTATTCAGTGCTGAATTATTTATTAACAACTCATCCCTAGTGTGACATTGCATGGCAGTGAGGTTAAATTCTTACCCTGACCTTTGTAAGAAAAAAAAAAAAAAAAGGCACTTTGGCTATTGCTTGCTGGGGTGTCTGTGAATTTATGGAGGGCATAAAAAGAAAGTTGGCTTTCTTGGAGAAACAGCATTTTGTCAGTGTATCTGCTTCTCTCCCTCTCCTCCCCCCCACCCCGATGCACAATGAACATTGTCACCACTGTTTCTTGGGTGAAATGCCTGAACTGTTAAAATACAGAGGAAGAAAAGCCCCTGGATGTGAGGCATGAAGCAGCATTGCTGCATTTACTCTGGCTTGGACATGCTTGTCTGATTTTTGGAGTCGTTGGAGCAACTGTGGTACCTCCTTTTGTTTTTACCCTGCTTCTCCTTGGAGGCCCTCTGGCAGGTCTCCAAAGGCAGAGGGCAGAGTCTGCAATCCGGTATGGCTTGATCCTTGATTTGAGAGCAGAAACTCAAGGAAGTGTCATTTTAAACATTACAAAAAACCTCTGCATATCCATCCCGTCGGCACAAGGCACCCAGGTGAAGGCTTCCCAGGTGAAGGCTTCCCCCTCCCGTCTTTCATCCTCTGGTTCATTTCCCCCATTTCTTGGTGTACGTGAGGTCATACACTTTAAGCAGTGGGGCAGCAGAATAAAGCAGTTTTCAAAGGACATGAAGAGAGTTTGTATCTGGTTTTTATTTCCCTTTTCATTTATTTGGTAGTCTGTACAATATTTAATAACAAAAAACTTGCTAGTTCTTGTATTCCAGACACTGAAGTATTAACTCTTGGAATCTCTGGTTTTGCTAAAGAGTAATTAGTGTGTGCAGCATCTTCCTGACACATGCTGGAGATGTAATCAGGAACCAAGGTGCTCTTAGCAAGAGCTTTATTAAAGCATACTTTAAAATGCCATCTTACCAGGAATGGAAAGAGCCTATTGTCATATAAAAAAAACCTTCTCTCAGAAGCTGAGAGGTTTGGGAAGACGAGATCAGTTATGTGTAGTGTTTAAGAGACTCTGCTCATCTGCTGGGTTTATCCTTCATTAAAATTTCAGCATAGATCCCCATAACGTAGTGTCAGCAGAAACGCAGGCAAAGCTTAAAGGATTAGTCTGATGGATGCGAGTTTTGGGTTTTGTTTGTTGCATTAGAGCTGAAGGAATCGTTTGGGTGCTTAGGTTGGAATCATGCCCACCTCTAACCATATGGTACAGCAGTTGATGGAATGCAGATAATAACTTCATTTTCTTCGCTATTTAGGTTCAAACTTGTGCTAACAGGTCTCCTCCCAAGCTTTGCTTCAACTTACTATGTAAACCTAGTAGGGAAATTCACCTCTCCGTGCCTCAGTTTACCTGCACTGCAAACAGCAATAATAATTCACTTCTTCTCTTTTAATGTGTTTGGAGCATATGGATGAAAAGCACCAAAGAGGAGCTTGCTATTGAATTACTGAGCCTATTGCTTATACTCAATTTGTCTGACCATGTGATAGGACCACCCATGACTGGGAAACCTGGGCTTTCCAGGTCTCTCTGGGCAGTACCTGGGCAGTGGTGCTAGCCTGCCCGCTTTGGCCATGACCTACAATGCTGGCAAATAATATCTGGCATTAGCCAGCTGGCAACTTCAAAGGGTGAGAATGAGATGGGAGCGAAAACTTGCAGGGGAGAAAGCATGCTTTGAACCTGAATAAAGCCAAATTTTCTTCTCCTGACTAGGGACCCTGGATACATGGGCAGTGCTGCTTCCTAGGTAATTTGAAGCTGTTTTAATATTTCAAAAGAGAAGTGAGTCAAACCAGGGAATCCATGTAAACTGTTGTCCTAGGTACGTGGTGAAATCCACGTCTGTCAGCTTTGAGAAGTTGCTGTGTGGGGCTGGGTCAAGGCATATTGGAGCCTCCATTTCCCTGAGTGGTATGGGAGCAGGGTCACAGGGAATGGGGATACTAATTTCTCTCTCCTTAACAAATCGCTTGTGAATGATCTTTCAGATTTGGGGTCCTAATACAAACTCTGTGAACACGGATAGCATGTTTTTACTGCTTTTTACAGGATTCAACTTAGCACAGAAGGAATGTGCTATGGAAGGGTCTTCAAAATTTTGAAGTCAGGCTGAACGAGCCCCTGGAGGGCTGATAGTAATGGATGTGCTTTCCAGATCTTCTGAGGATAGGTATAGATATTGTATGTAAGTTAGATATTATATGTATATTTTAAATCTTCCCATTTAAAAGTAAATGTTTAAACCCTGAAAATAAACCACTAGCTTAGGGAAAAAAGTATAATACAGAGCGATTGTACAAAGCATTTTATTGTGCTGTACTGCTACCCCAACTGTACCAAGGCTTATGCCTTGCATTTAATGAGTGTTCACTGTAGAAACTGCATGTACGAGGAGATAGTTTCAAGATGCAAGACCTGTTGTTACTGGTGATTCCTCGGTGTCCTCACTCTAATGGTGGTCGGCCTGTAAGCTGCAGGCAATCAGTGAGGTAGTTTTAAGGGATTTGGAGCTGATCTTCAAAGTCATGTCATTCTTTATAATCTCTTCAAGGAGAAATCTGATGGCGGAGTCACATGATCCTCCCTGAAAAGTCTGTGGAGTTGGTAGTGGTCCAAAATGTTTGCGTACGTTTAAATATGAGAGCACAGTTAGGTAAAATGAATATGAAGTACAAACAGTTCAAAATGCCCCTAACTTTTAAGAGCCCTGTGGTGCTTTGCCATCTAGCAGCTGATAAAATCTTCACTCTCTTTTTCATGTTTTTGTCCCATTGCCTTGCATCTTTTATTTGATTTCATTGTGCTTATCCAGTTTATGCCAACAGTGGTATCTCCCCATAACAAAGTTATGTCCTTCAGATAAAACAGAGAGCCCCGGTTTATCTTTTAGGTAGACAAAATATAAATTTGTTGATGTGATTTGAAAAAAAAAATAGTATCAGAGTATCCCTGATATCTACAAGCTGGTTTTGTTCTAGCCATTTTCCTGTGTGGTGTAACCTACTTGACATACTATTTGCTTTCCCTTTCCTGCTTTTCTCCTTTTCCGGTTTCATCGCTGTTTTGTTTTCCTGTTGTGCGGAGATGATGCCCGTGATATTTGCTTTTCTGCATGTGTAAGCTGCCTTCTTCCCTCCTCTCACTCCATGTCACTGCTGTTGTCTCTTCCAGCTGTCAGACCTCTACAGCTTCTATGTGAAATAAAAGTTATTGAACGTAAATGGTATCGCAACAGCAATTAGAAATTTAAGTACATACAATAAAATTGGTTTAGCTGTAAAAGAGCCAGGGGAAAGTAACTCTGTACTTGGTTTTGATGCCATAAGCAGTTGCTTTTTTATCTGAATGGCTTGAATAACTTTGATCTAAATAACTTTTATCTAGATTCTGCTAATGCGTATGGTCTGTGGATACCTAAGTTTGGAGAATTATCTGTGCACCAGGTAACTCATGATGATAACAGAGTTTTTGCAGGAATGGTGTTAGAATATCTCACAATAATGTTTTCAAGCACCTAGCCTACACTCTGTCTTTTTCTCTTTTTTTTTTTTAAGTAATGTTTAAAACCCAAACCTAGAACTTGTTTTTAAATAATAGTTCCATATTTGTTTGGTGTGCAGGCTGTCATACTAAGTCAGACTGAGGTCACTGTAGCACTAAATCACAGTGCAGAAAGCCAGAAATATGCAGGATCCAGGCCATTAGTTGTACATGGTGAGGGAGGAAAACCCTTCAGCATTCCACACTTAAAAACTCTCATTCAGCAAACCCTCAGTTTAATACCTGATGTCCTCACTTGCGTTGCCCAGAACACAGTTTATGTGCCAAGAAGTGGAGAAACTTGCTCCCATCTATTATTTTTGACATTGAAAAGAAAACGTCATGTCTCGTTTCTCTCCTCTCGCGATGAAGCAAGGTGTAGTCTGGTGCAGTGAGAAATGGAACTGGAAGCATCAGTCACTGCACTCCCCAGCTGGCAGGCAGCTCCATGCCTTGCTGTGGTCTAGACCAGATTTTTCTCGGCAGATGCTTCCCACTGGTGTTGGCAGTGATGACAGCGAGCGTGTAAGCAAGGCTTACTGATTCCTGCTCTCATTATTCATGTCACTTAAGTCATTACTGCTGGCCTCAGGAGCCCTCCTTTCTTGGCCCTGCCAGCCACCTCCACCTCATGGGAGAGGTATGTTGGGATGTGCTTAGCTGTAAAATGGTAGGGTAGAGGCAGTCTAGGCATGTACTGGTTTTTAATATTTTTTTTTCCCCTGCTTAATACCTTTTCCAATATTTTCCAAAGGTCAGGAGCTGTCAAGCTTGCACTTGTTCTGCTGCTTTTGAAATCGGAGCTAGTTTTGCCTTCTTCCAGATTTCCTAAATGACTGCAGGTCTTGGAGGTTTGGTGCTTCAGATCACTGAATAACTCACTGCTACTTGTGATGTATTATCCTGACTTTGGGGCATGATTCTGCAGGCAAGGTTCAGTGTCTGGTGTGCTTCTGAAGGACGCTTGTTCAGGAGGCAGCTTTGGTCTTTCTCTGGTAGGAAATGTCTTGTGGCTCTTGGCGATGCTGTTGGGCTTGACACGTCCGGCTGGGCATTCCTCTATGGGGAGAGTGAGCAAGGAGGTGAGAATTTGCCTTTTAGCAACTGTAATGTTTTGGAGCCGTTTGAACACATACCAAGCTCACCGCCTTTTCAGGCCCCGAGATCTTGGGAATGCTGCCGTGGTTGCATGCCGAGAGTCCTGTGGCATCGTGGCAAACACCACAGTCTCTGTGAAATGCATGCAATAATGTTTGCAGCTCCCGTGAGCTTGGACAAACACACCGTCTTTACAACTCTGGCGAAGCCCTGTGATAGCTACCGGATGCAAGAAGGTCTCTTAACTTGCAGAAAAAAAAACATGAAATGCCACTGTGAAAAACTCTTGTGGAACTCCCTGGGCCTCCTTAGCCTTATTGTGCCTGACCTTCTCTGAAAGTCCAGCCTGGAAAAAGAGTTGAACCATTGAGGATGTTAGAGGAACTTCTATGATCGAGGCTGCCTGGGTCCTCTCATATGGACAGGCCACTTTTGAGCAGGCTCAGCAAGTTGGTGTTGCCACAATGCCATTTTGCTGATGTTTCTGCGAGCCCTCCTCGGTGCTGGCCACAGGAAGGTCATCCCTTGCAGGCTGCTTGTGCTGAGGACAGGTTTCATTGGTGTGTAGAAAAACAAACCAGAAATGTGATGGGGTGAAAGCATCTCCCATGGGAATGGATCTGGAATACAGATTTTGCATCGATTCACATGGGTAGTGCTATCACCATGACCCTTAAACACCCGTGTTTCCCTTCTGTTGCTGCTGGATGTCATTACCTACCAGGAAACAGGTGGAGAAAGCATCCAGGAAAATGGACCGGTTTTTTTGCAATTGGCAGTTCGGTTTTTGGCAGCTGGGGTGAGCAGGCATGTTTCCATTCAGCATCTGTTTCTCCGTGCAAAATGGCAGGAAATCTGGTCTTTCAATCTCTTTGACATTTGTCTGTGCATTAACTCAAATGCCCCAAATATTTCACAGCCGAGATAAGCGTTGTTTTGTTATTGATATTTTTCAATGTTGCAAAAATCTGAAGCAACATTTTTGACTATTGCTCCTGTCCAAAGTGACCGTTGCCAAACCAGCACTATGCGTAGCTGGTAGCTAGAGAAGGTGTTAGCCCCTCTCCCCATTTGTGTTTGCCTCTTGCTCCCCCCTTTTGGTTTGGACACCCCTCACGTTTCCCCATTAAAAAGGTATTCCCAGTTCTCTTAATCATGGGAGTGATACAAAGGAGCTGAAGGGGAGTTAATGGCAGTCCTGCCCATCTCTCTTCCTTGCCCCCAAATCTGTGCCTGCTTAAACATGCTTTGCATAACTGGCAGATGGGTAAGTAGTCTGTGGAGTCACAAATAAGAGGAACATCAGGAAACTCTTGTTTTATGAAGACTGGCAGAACTTCTCAGGCTCTGCTCTCTACTTCTAGATCAGGACAGTTGCAGAGTGCTAAGTTTTGCTTAAGGCTCCTTGATCAAGATGAAGGCTAGGACTGTGCAACTATAAGCCCTGTCATTTTAGGTGTGGAAGAACGAAGTGGGCCCCTGGAGGGTGGGAAGGAGAAGGCTGGCCACTGGCCACCTTGCTTCCATCACTAGAAATACCATATTATGTATTTTTTCTTCTACCCCCCCGGATGGAAGCCTGCGGATGTGTGAGCTGAGCAGAGTGGTGGGTGTCACACCACCTAGCTCTGTCCCATCACAAAAGTAGCACCAGCTTCCCTCTACCTTCATGATCTCTTCTCCCAGGTAACTAGTGATAGAACAAGGGGAAATGGGCTTAAGTTGCTTCAGGAGAGGTTTAGGTTGAATATCAGGAATAATTTTTTTACTGAGAGAGTGGTGAGGCATTGGAACGGGCTGCCCAGGGAGGTGGTGGAATCGCCATCCCTGGAGGTGTTCAAAAACCATCTGAACGTGGCACTTCAGGACATGGTTTAGTGGTCCTGATAATATTGAGTAGATGGTTGGACTTGGTGATCTTGAAGGTCATTTCCAACCTTAATGATTCTATTCTATGATGTTCTGCATCAAAGACCTGGGCCCAGCTAACCCCTCTGCAACCCAGTTGTTTTGGTTTTCCTTTGCAATTCGCTCGGAGATCCTGCTGCAATACAGTACAAATGGCTGTGCAGCTTTTTCTTCCTCAGGACTGACCTGGTCAGAATTTTGCTTCGTAATTGCTGAAAATCTGCCAATATAACTTTTCTTTCTAGCAGCAATTCTAACTATGTAGGGTTTATGAAACATTCAGGTTTTCAAAATGCGCTATGTACAACACAGGTGTACTTCCAATTTTAAACCATTTTTTTTTTTTTTTTTTTACAGCAAGGAGGTCGGAGCTCTCCTGCAGTCCTCAGCAGAGCTTTGAAAGTCAGCAAACAATTCTCTCTCTATAATGCCTCGCAAAATGTTACACTAAAGCAGTTTTCATACATTCAGCTGCTATTAGGAACTTAAAAGATTCCCCCCCCCCCCCTTTATTTTTTCTTTCTTTCTGTTTTTTCTATTTTTTTTAAACCTGTTTGAACTGCCCTGGAGGAGACAAGAAGACTACTAAAATGACAGCATGACAGAAAGACTCCACAAGTGAGCTATCTAGGATTTATTCTTTTTTCTTTTTTCTTTTTTTCTCCTTGACTGACTAATCTTTAAAAACAGCTGGAATGAAAAGCATCCAGCTTTATGCTTGGAAAAAAAAAGAAGTCTTCAGGTATTATGCCGAGTAATTGCAGCAACTGAGATTGAGAGCTGGCTGTAGGGCCCCTTCGCTGTTCCCATGTGCTTACTAGTCCATCTGGATTTACCTCAGTATTTATGGCATGGGCTGAAAGAAGAGGCTGATGGCAGAGCCCTTGTGCAGAGGCTGCAGGTGTTTGCTAAGCCTTTCTCCTCCTCCTCCTCCTCCTCCTCCATCGCTGGGTGCTGTGGCTGAGCCTGGCCACTGAGGCACCTGGCAGTGGGATCTGCAGGGCTCACAAAGGAGAAGCCACTCCTTTCCAAAGAATGTGCTCAGGAACACTGGCCCTATTAATTTATTTTATTTGGCGTTATTAGAAAAAACACCCAGCCCCAAACCCTGTGTTGTCAGGATTTTCTTTAAATAGCCAGTTCTGGAAACAGGAAATTCCTTTACCCCTGGAAACAGGAAACAGATCTGACTATTACATATTTGTTTTAAAGCTTTCAATTATCCACTGCTGCCTCTCACCCCTGACTTTCTTTCCACTGCTCAGCAAAAGATAAGCCAGTATCTGGGTATTGTGCAAGACTCAAGGGTGTGCTGCTGTGGGGAAATTAAATGTATTTTGTTATAAAACTGGCAGGGCTGAAGTTTTCAATATCCACCATGTTTATTATATGTTTGAACACAAGGAGTTCTGTTCACTGAGGTTTAATACAGAGATATGGTCTGATGAGTCAATAAAATAATGAAAAAAAGAAGGGAGAAAATGAGAATTGGCACCACAGAACTAAAAGAAGGACAAGATTTATTTATTTTTTATCATTTTTTAAGGCTAATAATCCAAGCCTACTGACAAGAAGTACCAGGGGAACTGCAGTATTTCTAGAAATTCAGGGCCAGAAGGGACTTTAAGATATCTTCTGGCCCATCTCCTTGCCCCCAAGAAAGATAGATGTTTATCTTTAAAACCTCTGATGAGGGTGAATTCAAAGCCTGTCAACAAGTCCTGAGCCAGACCTTCACTCTCCATGTAGTCAGATTTTTCATAATACCCTCAAAACTTATTAATTGTAGAGTAGGGATTGATTTTTCTTTGTACAGTAAAACCACTGATGATTGTCCGTTTTATACAGTTATCTGGTCTCAGGACTGTATATTCTCAGGATCTATTCACTACTTTTGTAACCTTCTTTTCATCTTCTGAGCTTTTACCTATAGAGCATGTTTCCAAATGCCTTTTGGCTCTTGTTGCTTGCTTTTTGGACTCTATCCCAAATGTGCCTGCGTGTTTCTGAAAGGGTTATTTCCCAGGCTGGGCAAAGTCTCCATCTGCAGCCTCATGTTGTGGTGGTTCCGCTGCCTCTCCATTTATTCCACTTTTGTCCTCCTTTCTAAGCAGAGCACGGTGCTATTAGCAGTCCTGGGAATGTGTTGGCTCTTAAATAATCACAAGTGGGGCCACTGTGCCAAGTTTTGGTTTAGAATAACTGTTTTTTGTGCTTCCAGACCTTGATGTAGCTCCAGAAATATAAAAGTGTTTACGGATGCATTATGAATTAGCACCCTGGTTTCCAGCCCTTTGTAGCTGTGTCCCAGCTCCAGCAGGTTGCTGTGATGCCTCTCGTTCTGTGAACGTGCTTAAGCTGGCTGGAGTCTCTGTGAATTAATTCCTTAGCATTCATGTCCAGACCCACTTCCTGCCATGGTGCACTGAGTTGTTCTCAAAGCCTTTTGGTAGCCTCTTTTACACAATATGGGACTCATCTTTGCTCACCCCAGCCGTACTGCTGCCCTTGATGCTGACTGAATTCGTTACCTGTTGCTCGCTTCCTCCAAGGCTGGCAGAGCACTGGTGCCTCACACCCTCCTTCTCAAAGCACCCTAAGATGCACAGACCTGCAGGGGTGGCAGAGGATCAGTGAGGTGTCTTTGCTATCCAGCCTGTGTCATGCTGGGCTGCAGAGACCCCCTCAGCCTGAGCTGGAGGCAGGAGGGCTCCTTGCTGCTCCCCAGCCCTGCAGCTCACCGCTGCAGTCCCAGGACACAGCATCACCATCCCTCTCATGCACTCCCCATTTCTAACCTTGCGTTATGCATAGCGGGCTTCTCCCGTAAGGCATAGATAGATAGGTGGTTGTTAGCACTGGTTTAACAGTAACCAGCTGCCAATAGGCACAGCTATCAGTCTCTACACACCCCACTGGGTAGCCAAGCAGAAAGTAGCCAAGGAGCAGCCATTAAAACCTGGGGAAGCCTATCTTGTTCAGTAAGCAACCCCCCCAAACATATCAAGAGTTTTAAATCATTTCTGGTTAGCACAGAACCTATAGAATCTCATCCATGCTTTAAATAGAATGTCGGTGCCAGACACAGGGCACTGCTCAGCCCCACAGCTTCCACCTGATCCAGGACACAACTGTTTTTGACTTTATTAGTTCTCGGCAAAGGGTAGCTGCTTTCAGCCAAGGATCCTAAAACGGCCACCACACTGGCAAGGAAATGAAACAATCCAGAAGTAACTCTTTGTTTTAATTCCAGCATAACATGTCGGTGCAGTTTGAGTGTGCTTTGGCATGCGGAGTGGGAATGGAGATTTTTTTTTTTCTGTGTTGGTTAGTTTGAAAAATAGCGATCGATCGCAGCTGAAAGAAGAAAGATAAAGATGTTTGTCTGTTGGATCAATAGCTTTGTAGCTCATGGAGAGTCTGTGCAGTCTGCTGACTGTTCTCATACCTCCTTGTTCTGAATTAGTGTGATGCTTTTCCCTTTGAAACATAACCAATGGGAAAAAAAATAAGTGATCAGCCACTATTTGAAGATAGGCTTCCAAATGCTGAACCTAGAAATGCAAGGAAAAAGAATGGGAAACAACTTCTTTTTGCATCCAAAATTTTAGTGATACTAATTTTTGTCTTTGTCAGGTTTCTTTGGAGCGTGTTGCGTTGCGTGGTTGAGTTTACCTGAGGGTGATGGGAGCCTTGCAGGTGATTTCATCATGTCTCAGTGCAGCTCTGAAACAGTGACAACTCATCTTTCCAGCTTGCTCGGGGAGCAAGTTGGAAATCCTGATTCCAGTGCGGAGGAGCCAGCTCACCAGTCTGGCTGGGTGGTTTTGGTGTCGTCTTCCCAGACTGCAGAGAGGCAGCTGAATCTGTGAGTTTTATTCAGTGACCCTGAGCCAGTACGCCGTGTTCGTGCCTATGTTTGGGTGGCAGCTTTTGACAGCATCAGCTCACAGGGGTGCTGAAGTCATTTTGCACAGAGGCTGAGTTTGCCAGAGCACCTGAACGTGTACGTGAGCTGGGCTTGGATGCAGTACTGACTCCAGCTGACACTTTTTAGCAGCCGTGCCCAAGGATATGGCTTGAGGCCACAGCAGAGGAGGGGAGCTGCTGCCAGAGCAGCCTCCCAGGCTGGCCAGATACACCTCCTGTGCTTACTTCACCTGGGAATTTTATTCAGGCCTCATAATATTTAATTATTACCATTCCCATCAACGTATACTAAGGTGCTGATCATTCTTCTCATTTTCCTCAAGTGTTGGGCACAGTCTGTTGGACAGCAGCGTGTATTTTTCTAATATGACATGTGTCTTGCTACAAATAATTTACCTGCATCAAATGATCATTATACTCCTGTTTGGTATGTGAATCAGAGGTCTCTTTTGGTATAAAGCATGCTAACATTTAGGAGCATGACTCATATTGAAGGCATTAAGTTTTCAAGGAGTTAAGTATATTCATGTGTATTTCACAGTGAGGCATGTGAAAAATGGTAAGTAGGTTCCCTCTGCTGCCTTGAAGGAGGCTTGCCCCTTTTTTAAAGCATAGATGATCTCTACTGTCTGCCTTTCCTTTAAACAAATCCGTAGCTGGTAAGTTTGTTGCTGTTTTATTGGAGAACTATTGAATCTTTGACCTGTGGCTTCACACATGTACTTAAGCATTTGTGTTAGTTTCCATAAAAACATGAGTAGCACATCATGTTAAAACAGTCAAACTGATGGGTTTTCTTATGACCAGAGTCCTGAAGCACGTGCCATGAAAGAGGCTGAGGGATGGGGTACTCAGCGCTGGTGAGGCCTCACCTCGAGTACTGTGCACAGTTCTGGGCCCCGCACTTCAAGCAGGATATTGAGGTGCTGGAGCGGGTCCAGAGGAGAGCAACGAGGCTGGGGAAGGGACTGGAGGGAAAGTCTTATGAGGAGAGGCTGGGACTGTTCAGCCTGGAGGAGAGGAGACTCAGGGGGGACCTTGTTGCTCTCTACAACTCCCTGAAGGGAGGTTGTAGTCAGGTGGGGTTCGGGCTCTTCTCCCAGGCAACTAGTGACAGGAGGAGAGAGCATGGCCTGAAGCTGTGCCTGGGGAGGGTTAGGTTGGATATCAGGAAGCACTTCCTGACAGAGAGGGTGATCAGGCATTGGAATGGCCTGCCCAGGGAGGTGGCGGAGTCACCGTCCCTGGATGTGTTTAAAGAAAGGCTGGATGTGGCCCTTAGTGCCATGGTCTGGCCAGTGTGGTGGTGTTGGGTCATAGGCTGGATTTGATGATCTCAGAGGTCTTTTCCAGCCTCAGTAATTCTGTGATTCTGAGGGGCGTGTTCTACCTGGAGAGATGACGACTTTGGGGGGATGCCTACAGCAGCCTACCCCTGCCTATGAGGAAGTTAATGAAAAGATGGATCCATGCTCCAAGGGCCAATGCTTGCAAACTGGAATGGGATTTTCTGACAAACTGTTAAAAAAATAAAAACTCCATGAGAATAATTAAGCATTGACAAATATCCTAGGGGGTTCTAGGAGCTCTGTCCTCAGACATTTTCAAGGCCCAACTGGACCAAGCCCTGTGCAACCTCATGTGAAGTCAGGGTTGGCCCTGCTTTGAGCAGGAGCCTGGAAACTTCCCAAGGTCCCTCCCCACCTGAACGACCTTACTTAGTGACATTACCCATAAAATAAGGGCTTTGGAGTTGAGCTAAATGCAGCGTGGCCAGAACTTAGCACTCCCTTTGGTATTCCACTTCTAAATGGGAGTACAAAGAGACTCCACTGTGATTGTACCAAGCTTGGTGTTAGTGGGAAATTCTGTCACAGGAAATGATTGTTGCAGCATAATTAATTGACTGATGCCTTCCTAATTGCATCCCCACGGGGGGGCACTGGGAGGGCAAGTGGCATGGTTACCTGTGATGCAGCAAACAGCCCTGAAGTCATCCTAGCCTTCAGCCTCACCGGTACTCCCCTTTCCCAAAAATATGGGCGAACATCGTCAGCCTGTATGACCTGACTGAGCTCGTGTTGCAAATGCAGATTTAATCGCAGGAAACTTGAAGAAAAATGAAAGGAAAAGTCTTTTGTGCTGCCCGGAACCTGTTGCCCTCAAGCACGCTGGCTTTCCCCTTGCTGGAACGCCTCTTCTGGCGGTCAGGGCTTGGGCCACCCACGGTGTGAGGGGCAGGAGGGCAGGCCCTTGGCAAGCAGGCTGTGGAAGAAAGCTGGGGGCCGGTGGTCCGGGGGCCGGTGTCGGCAGCCGTGGGGTGATCTGCATCCTCGCCAGCATTGCCTGTCTCTCCAGCTGCTTTTTCACCAGCTGAAAACACGTTGCGAACACCGTGCTCTGTGTATGGGTCAAGGACGGATGACGTGCCTACCTCCGACACCCAGCAGCAGCTCACGCCTTCTGAGCGTTTAGTTAAAAACGGCAGGGCCGCCGGCGGCGGGAAGGTGGCGTTTGGGAGCGAAACTGCTTAAAAAGCAGCAGCGGGTCGGGTGGAGCTGCGGCTGCAGCTGCGGGGCGGGTGGGGAGGGGGCGCTGGCGGGGCGGGTGCCGACAGAGGCCCCTCCAGCCCCGCGGCCCCGCAGCGCCTCCCATCGCTGGGCGGGCGGAGGAGAAAGGGTCCCGCCCTCAAATCCGAGCTACTTTTTTGAGGTTAAAATCGTCCGGGCGGAAGGGGAGAGGGAGGCGATGCTGGGCCAGCCCGGGTGCGTGGCGGCTCCGATTGTGCGGGTCCTTTGGCACCGGCCCCCGCGGCGCTTCCTGGCCTTGCGGCGACGGGTGCGGGTCCCGCCCAGCGGGGACCGGGGCAGGTCCCTTTCCAAATCTGATCTGCGGCTCCGCCTCCAGAGATGCCGCGTTTTGCACCGTTTTCCGTGAGGACCTGTCAGCTGACAGACCGACCACGCGAGATGGCAGGAAAGCTGAGCTGGAACTACTGCTACCTCTGCCTTTTTACCTCTAGATTAGTTTAGTCTGCCTCCGCCTCTTACATTTTCTGGGAAGTCTGTGGCACTTTAGGTCACTGGTGGTATATTTTTCTTTCCCTTGTCTCCCTTTCCCTCCCTTGTCTCCCTTTCCCGTCTTTTTTACCTTGCTTCTCAATCCTGAGAGTTTTAAGGTAGAAATTACCGGTGGTCCGAAAACTTCAGCTGCATGAGTTTATCATCCAGACTGTGTCTGTCCGTTGCAAAGTGTATTTGACAGCGCTGAGATAAGTGGCTAAATGCCTCGGTGATGAATAGTCCACTTAGGGCACAAACATAGTTGTTCATTTACCTCATCAAAACAAAGAAGTTCACTGTTAATGAGGATAGTTCATCACAGCTCAGCTGCCCTGATGTAGTTAGAGATACAGAGAAGGCCACTGAGGTCTGGAGAGAGCGCAGAAGGGATATTCTTTTCTAATGTGAATATCACTATAGATATATTTTTACAGTTCTTGGGGACTATCCTGTCAAGTATATAGTATATATAATAGAGAGCATTTTGCATTTAAAAAACTGTCCAAAGCGTGTTTTTCAGATGTGGGGTAACCCAACATTATTGAGTTACTTACTCCTTCACATTCAGAAGCTTTATTGAATTTTGGGTAAACACTTTTGGGAAATTGTTATATAAGTAATTAACTAAAAACAAACATACGTTATCAGCTGATGAAAAGAACGTTTTAATCTGTTCTTCCCTTTTTTATCTCTCCAAAATGGTATCTCTTTTAATTTTTTTTTTTTACTTTAGGGGCACACCAAATAAGATTTTTCAATATAGAAGCATTATTTTTATAATCTGAAGTACAACAGCACTAGGAATGTAGTTTTGAACTGAAACTTGAGCTCCCAACTTTCTGCCTCAAAGCGAGACTTTGTATTTGCATTTTTCAGCTCGTAAAAACTAGGGAGTTAGAAGTTCTGGCAAACCATGCTTCAGCGTGTTGCGGGAACACTCGGGCTGCAATGCCTGTCTGCACAGCTCACCGCCATCTGCCTGTCTCTTCCCCTCTGCTTTTTTTCCTCTTTATGTTGTTTAGGTTTGGATGACTGTGTCTAAACAACAGGCTGGCTTCCTATACACAGTGTCTTTTGCTATTTTAAAGTAAGAGTTTACAGAATGCAAAGACAGCAGGAAAATGTTTCAGAGATGGGAAGAATGGTGAAAGGGAGGCAAAGCCTTCTTGGTCCATGACTTTTAAGGGATAAAAGAAAGATACATTTCTAGGAGCTCTGGTTCCTGAGGGTTTTGACATACCCTTTTCCATGTTCTTATCATAGAATCATAGAATTGTCAGGGTTGGAAGGGACCTTAAAGATCATCTAGTTCCAACCCCCCTGCCATGGGCA